>PVJH01014639.1:0-56215 GCA_004026705.1 Nesogale talazaci | reverse complement strand
CAACTTCAGGGATCTACACATAGCCTCCTCTCTGGGGCAAGGACAACAGGGAAGTGAGTGTTGGGACACATTGTGCAGTGTACAGGATGAAAAAATAATTTGTAAATTACTAAGGGTTCAAGGGGAAGGGGGGGAGGAAGGGTAATATATGGAGCAGATAATGGGGGCCTGGAGGGAGGGAGAATGTTTTGAGAGTGATGATGTCAATGAGTGTGTAAAAGTGGCCTGAATACAACTGATGTTAGGGATTGTGATGGGAGTTGTAGGGGCCCCCCAATAAAATGATTAATTTTTTTAAAAAGGAGGGGGAAGGGAAAGGGGAGGTTTTTTTTTTAAAGGAGCTTATATCAAGGGCTCAAGTGGAAAATATTGGGAAATGTATGTGGAAATATGTGTGCAAATGTGCTTGATACAAATGATGTACTGAATGTTGTAGTAGCTGTAAGAGCCCCCAATAAAATTTTTAAAAAGAAAAAAAAAAAACCCAACACCAGTCCCCTCTCTGTCACAAAACAGGCCTTTTTTGGCACAGTCAGGCAATTTTTTCAAAACTGTTAAAAAAGGAGCTTGATTAACAGTCTGGCCTGGTGGAATGAACTCCAAGTGCATTATCCACCTCCGCCACATCAAAAAACAAATGAGCATTGTCTTGATCTGTGATTTCACTTGCTGAGTTTTGGAGAGACAATGTGATGATAGCATCAATTTTCTTTATCAATGTTTGTTTGTGGGACTGTAAGAATAGCACCATGTCTCATCACCAGTAATGACCTTGAAAAAGTCTGGGTTGAGTCAGAGCTGTTGAGAGAGCTGGACATGTTGCAAGCATGGCATGTTTCCACTCAACACTCTTTTTTCCTGCTCAGACAGTACACACATTTCAAAGTGTTCCTTCTGATTTACAAATCTTCTGTTAAAATTCTCTGAACCAATCTGCAAGATAGTCCAGATAATTTCCCGATATCTTCCATGATCCGTCATCAGTCTTTGGGCACAAGTGTATAAATTTTGTTGACATTTTTGTCTGTTCAGGAAGAAGACAGTGTCTAGAACAAGGTTTTACATCCATCGAAAAAGAGGAAACCATTTATACACTTGAGTTTTCCCATAGCTCTGTCCTTGAAAACTGTATTCAACATTACAACAGTTTCTGCAGCACTTTTCCCTAACAGGAAGCTAAATTTCACAGCTGCCCACTGTTCTCTTAAATCAGCCATTACAAAAAAACAAGGTTCACACAAAACTGCTTTTGCAAAAAAATTCACTGTGACCAGAGAAAACCTTTCCAGGCGAAGCCACTGGATATGCTCACTCAGAGTGAGTTGCTTGATTCTTGTCTATTGGAAAAAATGTGTACCATGAAAGGTCCACCCAGTGTAGTTTTTTTTCCCATTTTGGGGGAGGGGTATCTATATATACATACATATACAAATATACATATATATTACTTAAACAGGTACACTATATATCTGTATTTATAAAAGTTTTGTGAGAGGCAATCAAAAAAGCTTCCAAAGACACATTAAGGAAGCAATGATGAAAGATTGAGAAACGCTATTAAATTTGATTTATCATATTGCCATCAAATATATTTAAATCACCTACTATAATCTCATCTCATGTTCCCTTAGGGTACAAATCCACACACAGATTTTAGATGTAGCTGATAAAGTATTTTGTGTACAACATTTATCTGTCAGCATTATGTAATGGGTTATGAATTGGGCTGCAAACCACAAGATCTGCAGTACAAAATCACCAAGCGTTCCACAGAAGAAAGATGGTGAGGTGATCTACTCCCGGAAAGTATTGCCTCCTCAGAAACTCATGGAGGTAATTCCACCCTGCTCTATAGGGCAGCTCTGAATTGGGATAGACTTGATGGCAGTGAATTCTTTGGTCCTCATTTTGGTGGTGTTGTGACGTGGGGAACAGTGTCACCAACATTTTGATCCTAAGAGGGTCACCCATGATCGACAATGTCAAGCAAAGCTTTTAAACGCAGACAGACTAAGAACAAAGACCTGGCAACTCTACTCCTTTAATTATGCTATAGAAAACCTTAGGGATAACAAAAGAGCACTGTCTGATATCCAACAGGCAACCGAATCCCCTAAACTCTAAGGCACTCAAAATACACCAGAGTGGCAACACGAATGTGTGAACAGATTGTCGATGGTGATAATGAGATAGGACTGAGAATTGTTTTGTTATGTTGCCTTTGGGATCACTATGAGTCAAAGCCAACTGTGACACCAGCAATGTTTTGGGCAAACAAAGATTCGTGAATGCCATAACTTTTTCAAAGAGTGCACATTTCATCAATGCATAATAATGAGCAGAGGTCAAGAGATCAAAAGATGAGGAGTTGCATTAAGTAACTATGCTATTCAAGACATCTTTAGAGTATTTGAAAGCCAGGATGCTACCTTGGGGAATAAAGTGCACCTGTCCCACGCTATGTTCTTTTCCATTGCCTCATATACATGTGAAAGTTGGATGCTGAATAAAGAAAACCGAAGAAGAATCAACGCATTTGAATTGTGGTGCTGGAGAAGAATATTGGAAGTGCCACAGACTGCTCCTAGGACAAAATGATCTGTCTCAGAAGAAGGCCGGCCAGAGTGCTCCTTGAAAGCAAGAATGGCAGACATTGCCTTCTCTATTTTGGACATACTGTGAGGAGTACCAGACACTACAGAAGGACATCATGTTTAGAAAGATAGAAGGGCTGTGAAAAAGAAGAAGGCGGTAGAGGAGAAATTTTGGGATCGTGGCTGTGATTCCAGGGCTCAAGCATAGGAAAAGTTGTCATCATGGTGTGGACCTGGGCAGTGTTTCCTCTGTTGTGCAGATGGTCACTGGGGGTAGGAACCAACGAAACAGCACCTTACAACAACAATATTGTGGTGTTGCTGCATTACCTTTCTAATGGGCTCTCACTTCTATTCTTTATAGCAGTTACATCTCAACTTCTGCTTTGATGTTTTTGTTTTATTGGGGGGGGGGGAATATTGGCCAGAAGCAGAAATCCTTGCAAACTGCAAAGGTCAATTTTATTTTATCATCCACCCCAACATTGTCTTTTTTATTGTGGATGCTCCATCATCCACATTTAACATGAGAATTGATGGGCTAAGTTTTTCTCCACCATACTTACTGTTTCTTAGTCATTAAACTGCTCTTACAGCTTCTTGCTCTTTCTCTTATTTTTATCATCTTGGTAAAGTGTCTGTTTAGCTCTGGCAGTGTAGTGGCTGTGTGTTGAGCTTCTGACCACAGAATCAACTGTTCAAAACCTCTAACCGGAAGATAAAGCTTTCTACTCCTGTAAAGAGAAACAGTCTCAGAAATCCACAGGAGGGGTAGATTTTCCTTTTATTTTCTGTTTTTAATATCACTAACAATTAGTTTTAAGTTTATAGTTAAGTAAAGCACTTCTGCTTCCTACCACCACTCATCTGTAAATTTTTTCTATTGTGATTGTCCCTGTATTTGCATGGTCCTGGTAGCTATGTTACCAATATTTATAATATTATGGTGGACAAGTTTCAACTAAAGTGGGAAAATAGTCTAGTGATCACGTCTGAAAGTTAGCCAATGAAAGCCTTATGCAGTACAACAACAACAAAAAATGATCTGTATCTCTTACTCTGTACACAGCATCTGAAGAAAGAAATCAATGGACAGAGGGGTACATCATGCTGAGAGAAGTAAGAGATTAAGGAGAATGAGGGAGTTCCTGGGTGAGAATAGATTGGCACACGATTTTCAATGATGAACTCAAACATGCTGATGTGAGGGTGATACAGGATCAGACAATGTTCTCCTGTCTTGTACATAAAGTTACCATGAGTCAGAATCAACTCAATTGAAACTAACAAGAACCTTACTCTTAAGTTCATCTGCGGATCTTTCTTCTCCTCCCACCTAAATAAATCTTTAGACTGTTTTTACGTGCTGAAATCCTTCCATTCACAATACTTCTGGAATTTGCTGGATGATTTTAACATTTTAATTCCATTCTATAATTTCATTTCCCACAAAATTGGTTCTATTTCAAAAATATTTAGCTCATATATATTTTACAAATGTCTAGTGATAAAATCAATGTAAATTCAGATCAAATTTTCTCTATGAATTTGCACACCACTCTTTTCTTGACTTATTGACTCATTATATCTTCATATTTCTCTTAAGATTTTGTCATTTGATGAACATGCTTCCTGATTGTTTTCCTTGGCATACCAATTTACAATATTCCCTCAAAACCATTAACATTACAAATTATTCTCTTTTGTCTGAAATATGAAAACTATCTTGCATAATTCTTGTCTCATCATTCTCTTCTCTGGCATTCCACCGCCTTTTTAATTCTAGTAGTGCAAATGAGAAGTCTGATGCTTACCCACTGCTCTTTCCTTTAAAGTAACATGTGATTTCTGATTTTAAATGGCTACAAACCATTTGGAATGTTATTTAAGAAGAGCAATTAAAATTTAAAATCTACCTTATGTTCTAATCTAGTGTTCTATCTTATACAAATGAAAGAACATGTCTGTAATGATATATGGAATGCTTTTTGAGAAATTGATTCAAATATGAAGAATAGCATATTTATTCATGAAAATATGAAGTGGTATGATTTTAAAAGGCTATCACTGATCTCTACATCACTGCACACAAAGTGATTATGACATATTTGTGTAAAAATGGAAAAGTGGCAAAGTGATGCATATATATGTAGGGTCTTTTAGTTGTTGTCATGGACCTGACTGTAACTCATAGTGATTCTTTGTACAGCAGAACAAGACACTTTGCCGTCTTGTTCCATCCTCACAATCGTGGCTTTCAGTTCATTGTTGTAGACACTGTATCAATCGGTCTCATTGAAGATCTCTTTTTATGCTTTTTTGGGGGGGCATCACTGCCCTCTGGTGGTGGGAGTAGGAGGCCCAGCCTTTGCTACTGTGGAGCTGCTGCTGGAATTGAACCTCCATCGCAGTGGGCCTCAATCCCACGCACAACCACTAAGCCACCGAGGCTCAGCCCTTTTTATGCATATTTTATAAGACACAAACGGACCCATTAGTGTTTGTGTGACCATATCAAAATAAGGATGGGAAAATTTGGTCAAAGATACATATCAACATTGACCGATGGAAATGGAAAGGATGAAAGAAGATTATAAATGCTTTGTTTACACATCATTGAGCTGTTTGGGATGTCACAGAAAACACATTTAACTGTATAACTTTAAAAGCAAAGTAAAATAAATATAGATGCCAATAAAATCCACTTTAATCAAGGCACTCATCATCAGGGTCCCATTAGTGTAGTGGTTCTCAACCTTCCTCATGCCGAGATCCTTTAATGCAGTTCCTCGTGTTATGGCGACCCCCAGCCATCAGAAATATGTGTTTTCCAGTGAACCCTGTGCAAGTGTCATTTGACCCTCACAAGAGTGATGACCCACAGGTTGAGAACCGCTACATTTGTGGCTACCAGTCTCAGAACTAAATTGGAAAATCATAAGCTGTCATCCAAAGTTAACTTGCCTTTGGCTCCTCCTTTTCTCCCCAAGCTTCACCACCAGCTACTTTCTTCTCATGGGTCTCACAGTGAACCCTAACTGCATCTTGTTCACCCACCTTGTTGACACCTTTCCTCCCTGGGGGACAAGCCGCTGCCCCCACTCACTCCATGCCATCACTTAGCATAATTGTCTATTAATCCCCATCAAACACAACTGGTTTTAGTCCTCCTAGAGCCTTCTACACAGCTTTCTGTCACTCAGGAAATCTTACAGAGAATTTTGTTCATTCACTTCACTTGGAAATTCATCCCAGCTTATCTTGTGTCAATGATCTGATATAAACATCTCAAAATGTTATGTGTATATGTAAATTTCTGTATTAGTCTGGATTAACTAAAGAAACAACTTTATACTTACATGTGTATAAGAAAGAGCTATATATAAAAGATTAATTGTGTATTAAGAAAACACGCAACCCAGTTCAGATTAAGTCCATAAATCTGATATTAGTTCATATGTCCAATGTCAGTATATAATTTCCTCTTTACTCACACAACACATGCAATGATGCTGAATGCAGGAAGATTACAGGCCAGTTGGTGGACAGTCTTGTGGATCCAGTGGTGTTAGATGCAGCTCAGCACTGGGGTGAGTCTCCCCATGGTCCCCCTAGCTCTGGGTTCTGCCTGCATCAATGTAGCTCCAGCAGGCTTATTGTCCGTAATATCTCCTGGGGAGTGTCCAGCAGTGAGTAAGCATGTGTCCCACCTCCGTGGAGTTATTTATCTCCTAACACCCCAAATATGGTCATCACGCTGCAATCTGATTGACAGGCTAGACTCCCCCCTATGCACTTGATCCTCAAACTGACAAATGATTGTATATGATTGTAAATGATTGTATAACTACCACACAGATTTCCCCTTTGAAAATCTCCTTGCTAATTTAAGGTCGAGAGACTTCTCACTAGGGCATAAAGATCTTCCACTATTATTATCTTTAATTACCCCCAGGTGTTAATATTGTACAACACTATTGAGAGAGAGAGGTATTAGGCTAATATGTAGGCTCACTCCAGATTGCACTTACAGAATTTGCCACTCGTGCAATTGTTTAGTGGCTGGACATTATTTACACAGAGAATGGGAGTTGATTTTCAGGGAAAATCTATACCAATATTCATTGAGAATGTCAGTCACAGGTTTGCTGGAATAATATTTCTCTTAATATGTATGTACCTAGGATATGGATGTAGCAAGTCCATCTTTGTCCGTCTACCAACAGTACATTCTTGGTACAGCTGACTTCTTTTGATACAATCACCTCTTAATAATGTGCTACCTCTGGAAATGATTGAACACTGACCATTTTAGAGATACATTTTCCAAACCTGATATCCATATTCCTAGGTAAAATTTCAATAAGAAAAAAAAATCCAACTTATAATGCCCTTTAACTCATTGTGCCTTGATAAGAGTTGATATTTGCAGGTTCCTGGATGGCCATGTGTTTTTCGCCACATGTTAGTCAGTTTATCATAGTGTAAGGGTTTGAATATAGTTGAGACTACCAGTGTTTCATTTATCCACAAAGTCACTCATGGTCAGCAGAGTTTATCAGAGTTTCCAGGCTAAGTGCAGACTATAAAGAAGACTGAAGACCTTATGAGTAGTATCAGAACATTGTAAGCTATATTGCTGTATGGTGAGCCTTTAAAGTTAGTAAAGCACTCAAGATATGTCTAGGGAAGAACTACCTACTAAAAATAGAGTTGGCTTTAAAGGCACGGATGAAGGAAAGTTTTGGGGACATTCATTTGCTGATAGGGCATGACGCAACTTAAGAGGAAATGCCAATATTAACACCCCTTCATAATCAGAACAGAAATTTTCAGAGTATGCATCTAGGAAAATTGAAATCATCAAAAATGAAGTGGTGCCCAAAATATAGAAATCCTAGGTATTAGATGTGTTGAAATAAACTAGTTTTGATCATTTTGAGTATGACAATTATATGGTTTACTACACCAGGATTGATGAAATCAAGAGATATCACATTTGTCATCAAAAAAACATTTCAAGATCAACCTTATAGAACAATACTGTCTGTGCTAGAATAACATCTATATGCTTATGGAAGAGTCCAATTAATACAACTATTATTAAAATGATTGTGTTACTACAACACAAACCATTAACTAAATGATGATCATTGTTCAATCATTTTAAAGCGCTACTTATAATTGAGAATCAATGGTATTGAAGGAAGAAGTTCCAGTTGCACTGAAGGCATTTACCAAAACTAAGGCTCCATGTGAAATGTTTCAACAAACTGTAGAAGTACTTAAAATGCTCCCTCATCTATGCCAAGAAATTTAGAAGAAAGTCACCAGATAACCAACGAGGAGAGATCCATATTTCTAACCATTCCACAGAAAAATGGCACAATCGTATGTGGAAATTATCAAATAATGTCACTACTATGACATGCATGAAAAATTTGCTCAAGATAATTCAACAATATTTGTAGTACATTGGCAGGGAGTTGCCAGAAATGCAATTGGATATGGAAGATCTAGTTTAAGAACTTTCAGTGTTTCTGTCAGATGGATCTTGACTGCCAGCACAAAATACCAAAAGATGTTTACTTGTGCTTCATTGACTATGACAAGCCTTGGAGAGTGTGAATTATAACAAAGATAGAAAACATAGAGAAGAGTGGAAAATATCAGAACACTTCATTGTGCTCATGCAGAACCTGAGCAAGAGAAAGAGCATGCGGCATGCTGTGAGATCAAGGGAAGTGTGTGTGTCATAGTTCTATCTTTCCACCACACTTATTCAATCTGTGTGCTGGTAATCTGAGAAGTTGGGCTATTTGAAGGAAAAATTGCAATCAGGATTGGAGGAAGGCTTAATAAAAACCTACAATATACAGACGATATAACCTAACTTGCTGAAAGTGAAGTGAATTTGAATACTTGCTTCTGAAAATCAAAGACTATGGCCTTCAGTATAGATTATTACTCGATTTAAGGAAACAAAAATATTTATATAGAGACCAGTAAACTTCATGAAAAATAAAGAAAAATTGAAGTTGTTAATAATTTCATTTTATGAGGACTCACAATCAATGTTCATGTAAGCAGCAGTTAATAAATTAAAGCACTTGTTTGGAAAAATCTACCATACTACAATTTTTTAAAGTACTGAAGAGCAAGGATCTCACTTTGACAACTAAGATGTACGTGACCCAAGCTATGGTATGATCAATGTTCACATGTGAAAGACAATAAATAAAGAGTACCACAGAAGAATAGTAATGCATCTGATTTATGATACAAGCAAAGAATATGAAGGTGGTTCAAACCTGGGCAGCATTTTCTCTGTTAGATGGGGTCACAATTAATTGGTACAGATTTCTTGGCACATGACAACAATGATGATCTTTGGATTTATTAAAGATAATATTTGGGAAGAACATTATTGCACATTGCAATTTTCCAATGGCTGCATTTAAATATACAGCCCAACCCTGACATTATCCTTTATCTGGTTGTGCTTTCCTGTATTCATCCCAGGTGACTTTATTCTTGTTGTTAGCTCCTGTGGTCGGGTCAGCCCCAGACTGGTGGCAATTTCATGAATAATGGAACCAGACCATTGAATTCCATAGGTTTTTCATTGGCTTATTTTTAGAATCATATTGCCAGAGCTTTCTTCCTAGTCTGCTATATTCTAGAATATATTCTATATTCTATGAAACCAATACAGCATGATAACAGCACATAAGCAAAATGGAAAGATGGGTGGCAGTTGCATATGAGGTACATAGGTCTGAAATAAATCCCTCATCTATAAAACTCCCAAACTCACTGCCATCGAGTGGATGCTGATTCCCAGTGATCCTATAGGACAGGGTAGAACTAATCCTTGTAGGTTTCCAAAATGGTAACTCTTAATGGGAGTAAAATGTCCTATCTCCTGAGGAGTGGTTTTGAACTTCTGAACTTGAAGATTTCAGCCCAAGAAGTAACAGCTATTCTACCAGATATAAATGACTATTATCCTGTTAGACTGTTGGGGCATTACACTAAGAGAATATGATAATTAATTTTTGCTTTCTTTTTTTAAAATTATTTTTATGGTTCTATTGTCCTAATGTGATATCATTTGATCCACATTGTATCCCAATCAGTGTAAAGATGGACCTATATATTATCGGCAAAAATAATTAGTAGAGCATGTTTCTACTACACAAGTCAAGAAAACAGCTGAATGGGAATTCTAACCGTAAACCAACCCAACAGTTCAAGAGCATGGTGTCTATAAATGGGTTTAAACCTGGGTGACTGGAAAAACAGAACAGTGTTTTCCTGTAAGGACAACTGAAAATTATCTGATTCACAAGGGCAGGATTTCTGGCTACTTCACAGAGAACCAGAAACGCTCATATAATTCATTGCTTTTTTGTTTTACAGATGACCGGTTATGTTTCCAAAGTCACTAGTCCCTTTTTGTTATACTAGGTTATTTTGCAAAGACTTGAAACACCTTTTATGATTCTATAGAAAACAGTGAAGGGTGTCTCTTCTCTATAGTCCGACTTACAATAGAAGAGTCTTCCTTCAAAGGTGACTGGTTCTCTCATAAGCAAAAACACCCTCTGTACAGGTGAAATAGGCAAGAAGAGCAATAGCAGAAGAACTGGTTTGCAAAGTGAGGAAAATATCCTTTTCAAAGAGTCATCAGAGCGATCACTTATCAGAGTACACAGTCTACAAAGCTGCAAGTCTGAGGAACAAATTGGACACCCATATTTGACAGCCCTCTCATTCAGGCGAGAATGCTGAGGACATCTACAATGAGACTTCCATCATTCTTCATGTGATGCAGCTCAAAGCTTCCTATTAGAGGTCGTGGGAGTTCAAAGAGTTCGGAACGTGCCTAGAACTCAAGGGATTTGAAAGACCATGGCGTGGGTCAGTCACACCTTAGTCTTCAATGTGAGATCCTTGTTCATCAACGCTTTAAAGAGGACTTGGACAGTAGAGTTGCCCACGGCAACAAGTCCTTTTGGCTTTTGGAGTGCTGCTTCCATGAACATTGATTGTGCATCCCAGTCATATCTGATAGTACAATTCATAACAGTTCTTTTTGCCTATTTTTTTTCTAAATTCCTTCCTTTCTTTTTTTTTCATATCTGCAACACAGAAGCTGCAATTAATACCACCCAGACCTTAGAGGTGCTGGTGAATAAATAAATGTCTTCCAAAGAGGTTCTGTTTCAATGGACTGCCTTCAGTTTTTGGCTTGGGGAGGTTTTCAATTGAAGCAGAATTCAAGGATGTGAATCTATGCAAATAAGGCCTGTTGGAAAGGGCTTGCAGAGTCTGCCAGTCAACAGCAGCCCAACGGCTACCAGCACCCCCTTTCTTATGTCACCCTGATTGCCCTTGGGGAGTGTTCCCTCCCTCTGAGCCTCTGACTCACTTCCTTTCTCAAGTGCGCTTTCTCTTCACTCAAATATCCCATTAACCCTAAATCATACTTCTTGTCCTTGTGAAATACTGTGACAGAGCATTCACTTTCAGGCTTCAACTCACCTTTGTAGCTCATTAAAAAAGAAAGAAAGAAAGGATTCCTCTTGCTCTTTTTCTAATGCATTCCCCCAAGTAACAAGATAACTGATTCTTTAGTCATTCTTATCAGGCACACCTCAGTTCCCAAAGTAGTATACTTGGTTTTTAATACTCCAAAGAAGTCCTCTGTAAAGGATCCACCTAATCAACATGTTTTTTGACTGCTTGACAATAATGATGAAATTACTAATACCAATGACTCATATGAAGTACGATTCATCAATTAACAATGGAAAACTATAAAAGATGGCTTCAAAGAGTTCATAAGAAAAATCCAATATCTCTTCATTTCATTTTTCATGGAAACTTTTTGAAATCATATATATATATACATATATATATATATATATATATATATATAATCTTCAAGTTCCAAAACTCATGGGAAAACTTGCCATCTCATCTCACAGAGGGAGTCTGGGCCACATTCAAATGCAGTCAGTTCAGGAAGAGATTGAACTACTTGTTTAGCACTATTAACTCAGCCTTTGGGCTTCCATCAGAACTGTGGGCACTGAAGTTGTTAGGGGCCAGTAAGCTGGTTCCAAACCAAAGGAATCCCATGGCCAACAAAAGGAAACATCTCCTGGCCCTGAGCCATCCTCACAATTATTCCTATGTCTGAGTCCATCGTTGTAGTCCTAGTGTGATCCATCTCAGGAGGGCTTCCTCTACCTTGATGCCCCTCTACTCAGCATGATGGCTTTGGGGGACTGGTTCCTCCTGACAACTGGTTTCTCCTAACAGCGTACTTGAGGCAAAGTTTTGCTCTCCTTCCTGCTACGGAGTATTCTGTCTATACCTCTTCCAAGACAAATCTGTCTGTTCATTGGACTATTCATGGCACGTTCAATCTTCTCCAGCATCATAATTCAAGTACATTAATTCTTCTTCAGCCATTCTTATTCAATGTGCAAATTTCAAAGGTATATGAGGTATTTGAAAATGCCTTGGCTTGGATCCGGCACACCTCAAAGTAGCATCCTTGTTTTTGATACTCCAAAGAAGTGCTCTGCAGCAGATTTACTGAATCAACGTGTTTTTGACCTCTTGACTATGGCTTCCATGAGCATTGATTGTAGATCCAAGCAAGACAAAATCCTTGACAACTTCAACCTTTTCTCCATTTACCATGATGTGACCTATTGATCTAGTTGTGAGGATTTTGCTCATCTTTATTAGGAGAGTGGTGGGATGTAGACTTCAGTTTCTAGCTGCTGCTAACTTAAATTTTCTCAGAAATATTGGGAAATTCCACAAAGGTCATAAGGAAAAGTTCCTCCTTGCTGGCACTCACCAGAAGTGAAGGACAGAGGAAACTTGGGTCATAACAGCCAACAGACTCATCATCTGGGTAACTCACAGACACTACCGAAGCCTGGTCTGTGCACCTTTGGATTGACACATGGACTTTGGGGTAAAGAGCCTTTGTTCTTCTTCTCTTTCCATAGACCCTCCCCTACTTAAAATTTCCTTTCCAGGCAGAACTGGAGAATCGGTTGTCAATCTCTACAGGAAATAGGAGTTAGGGGGTTGATGTGCTGGTAAGTTGGAGACCTGAAAGGATATAGTACTAGCATTATAGGATGTGCCAGAGTTGGAAGCAGGAGCTCTACTCTCACGAGAAAGGTGGGAGATATGCTCCATCAAGCTGTGGTTGAGGTCCAACAAAACTGGAAGTGTGGGCAAAATCCAGGCACCTGACACCAGGAAACAGTGGAGAAACCAGCTTCCCTAGTATGTGGCTGTCCCTGGGCAGAGGTCTGAGGAGAGGCCTAGTGAATGTGGTCCCTACAAGACTGTGAAGAAGCTTGCAGTTTATCGTTGGTAGAATGCTCCCTTTCCATAAGAGAGACCAACATTTGATTCCCAGTGGACTTTTGTCATATAAGTGCCACTCACCTTTCCACAGGGTTGCTGTGATGCTGTACAGTTTTCAGTGGGGCTCCCAGACTGAAACATACTCAGGAAAAAATGGTTGGCAATCTGCCTCTGACAATGTGGATGCTAACAACTGTATGAATGACAAAAGAGTGCCCACATTCCATTTCCTTGTGCATGCAGTCACTATGAGTTAGGCATCTGCACAATAGCAGCCAACAACATCAAAGAGAAGAACACAGCCTCATCTGTCAAGGTTAAGCCTTAAATCCTGGCTCCATCCTACTCAGTAAAAGGAAAGACAAAAGTCCGAAGCAATCATGAGTATGCACAGGGCAGCACTGATGGAATAGAGATAGACAATCAATGAGGCCCCAAATAGGATTTGATTTGGCTTGTGCACTTGGTCCCAAGAACAGGAGGGATGATGCAGTTAAAGCGCCATGCACTTCATCTAGTTCCTGATATAACCTCTTCTTCCTGAAAGACTGGCCAGAAAGAAGGATGGCTGAGTCAGAGAAGGGGGTGGGGTGGGGGGGTGGAGAGAGGAGGGACACTGTCCCTGACCTGCCCCCAAACTTAAGATGCTCATTGACAATCAAAAACTTTCCATTACCCCTGCAATACACATATCCAACCCTGAAATATGTAATTGCTACCCTCTGGGTTTCCCCCAAGGTAATTCCGAAGTGTCTAGAATCCATACTTCCTAGGCCACTCAAGTCTTTAAATTGAAGTGAAATTTGAAGTGCCTTTGTTTGGAATACGTTATTTAGAAACTTGGAGGAATTCCATACCTAAGATTTCCAGTGTAAAGTAGATTTCACAGGCTCTGTCTGAGACTCAAGACATAATTGCCTTTCTAAGCCACTGAGACAGCCCCACCCAACCCCCAACTAAAGGGAAGACTGACACCCCTCAGCCTGTGACTGAGATTCCACCCCTCCAGGCCTGAGCCAGGAGGATTCTTCACAAGCAACGTCTCACATGGAGGACAGATGGAAGAGGGGAGAACAACCTGATTTATTGGACTCAAATTCCATCTCCCTCTGCGCCATTGATTTTGCACTTGGTGTAATGACAGAAAGTTCTTTTAAACAGCCTGCAAGAAGATGCTGTTTTATCTGAGAGGGTGGGGGCTTCCACTTTGAAGTTGCTGGCGACCAGATGCTTGACTCTGCCATATCCTCCCCTTTGAGGAGTGAATGCATCACACACGCCACCACCACCACCACCACCACCACCACCATCATGACCCCTGCATAGGAACAGCACCCATGCCTTAGATATGCTATGTTGATTGTGCTACCTTCACTGGACCAACCCCTGACTTCCAAATTTAGCAATCTTTTCCTGAAGCATAGCCTGGAAGAGTCACAGCCATATCTTAATGATGCAAGGGGAAGGGGAGGAGGGGTAGGTTAAAAAAAAGCAGCCTATTAAACATAAATCTGATGGCTATCTGGAGTTTGAGCAATGTAGCTGACAGCTCCCAATGAAAGAAGATACATGGCTGCCTACAATATGCACATACAAAGCATGCTTGTTACGGCTCCTTACAACATGGACGCAAGATTGCATCTTTCCAATAAACGCGAGTTTCATCACCAAACGACCACACAGTGTGAAACCACCGACCCTCTCAAATAAGCGGGCTAATGAAGAGCTGTTAGGGCGCCAAGGGGACCAGAAACAAAATATGATAGGCCAATAGGTCAGAAGCGGGAGTCAAAAGAGGAAGGAAGACAGCAGGTTTCATCTCATCTGTTATCCCTGTGTCAGGTTGTTGGGTTTGGGGTTCGGTTTTTAGGAACACTCAAAGGAAGACAGACTGCAATGAATCGAAACCAGTTAGTTGAGGAATTTTTTATCTGGGTGTGTTGGCAATGGCCCACCTCCTCAATTCTTACTAGTCCAGAGCTGATGTGCAGGCAACCCCCTTCTTATCTCTCTGCCCACAGGGGCAGGGCGTGGAGCAGACAGGGCAGGTAGGAAGACATCTAAGAGAGTCAACCCTTGTAGATGATCCACAAAGAATAGAACCTGCCCGCCCAAAGACAGCTTTGTCAGAATTAATTGTTGTCTAGAATGTGATTAGTCAAAACACTGAATTTGCTCTCAGGGTAAGTTCCTTCTTAATGATCTCTAATTCTTGCTCCAACCCCTCCTCCGAGGCATTTCTCATCAATGTGATAAAATCGCAGGCCAGGTGCTGCAAGAGGCTAAAAACCATCAATCTTACCCTGTCACTGAGGGGGCGGGGCGGGAAGAAACAAAAAAAAAAAAAAAAAACGGGGTGAAACAAGTGTGTGGAATAACTCCCATCCCAGGTGTTATTTTGCAAGTAGAGACCTAATTGATGGTTCGGCCTTAATAGTTACAACTGATAAAGATCGTGTAAACACCCCATGTGCCCCAAAGTTCCCTGCCTCTGAGTAACTAAGCAGAGTGTTTAGTTTTCTGGCTGCTTCACAGAGGGAACGCTTGGGGAAAGGCACGTCTTTCGCAAACAGTTTATGCGGGAACCACCTGAAAGAACTGGACTTTTCATCTCCGCTCACCCCCGAGCCTGCTCACGAAAGGGCATGCCATTGTGTGCCCTCTTTCCATTTTAAGGCTCATAATTCCTTTTCTTGCAAGATGTAAAAAGAAAGTTAGGCTTTCCCATGGTCTTAGCCGGAAGCACAGAACAGAATTTAACTTAGGGCCTCTCATCTCATTTTCCAGCTTCTCCTCACACGGCCCTGGGCCGGGCATTCGGACCGTGGGTAATGTCATTGAACTCCTGGGGTAGGGTGCCAGAGCAGAGATAAAGTTGTGTGAGAATTTGCTCACAAAAGCACCCAGGCCATTTGCATTTTCATTGGCTTCATAAAAAAAGAAAATATGGAACCAGTAGAGTCTTTTTTTTTTCTTTCTAAATTTTGCAGTCCTTTAAGAATTAGCATTTTCTGGTTCAAAAGAGCCTTATGCTTATAACCATGATATCCCCCATTTACAAAGAAGGGAGTCTAGATCATGGCCCTCCTCCAATCACCCTCCACCCCACCCACCAAATAAATAAATCAATAGTGATAAAGATGATAATAACATTTTCTTTTCTTCTTTTTTTTTTTTTTTTTGGTAATCTGGTTTAAATGCATTTGCTTGAACTTTTTTTCTTATGAAAATAGTATTATGTATGACCTCCAGGAAGCCATACATAGGCACTAAAACCACAATGTCTTTGATGATATGTATTTGGACTCTATAAATAAACACAAATAAATCCTGAAGCAATAAGGGGCAGAGAGAAGTCATGCATTGCCTGTGCAGATAAATTGATTTTCGGTTATATCATTTGTAAAGTAGGTGAATTTTAAA
Organism: Nesogale talazaci; assembly: GCA_004026705.1. NCBI lineage: Eukaryota > Metazoa > Chordata > Mammalia > Afrosoricida > Tenrecidae > Nesogale > Nesogale talazaci. Next base: position 39,794 of record PVJH01014639.1, on the reverse strand, counting down.
AGTAGAATCAGGAGACAGAACCTTGATTTAAACAGAACAATCTACCTTATCAAGGGAGATATCCAGTATTCCAAAGATGCTTAGTGTAACCTCAAGGGGGTCAGGGAATGATCTAGGAGAGATGAAAAGGGAAATTCTTTGACTAAGCTGAAACTCTAGTTCCCACTCATTGTTTTCTTTTGCTTCGAGGATTTAATAGCAATTTATCAAGGGCATCTCTTCCCCTACCACAATCCTACCATGTCAGCTTATTTTATGCATGATATTTGTTCCCGAGAAGTAATGATTTAAAATCTCCCTTGCTTCTTCTTAGTAGTGAATCTTGACTTTTTGTAATACTTTTCCTGTTCTTCATAGAAAAGGACTGACTGTGCATTGGCTGTGTTAGTCTGGGTTGACTAAAGAAACAAATCCAGAGACACTCATCTATGTATAGGAAAGATCTTTATATGGAATAGTAATCATATATTGAGGAAATACCCCAGCCCAGTGCAGATCAAGTTCACCAGTACAATATTAGCCCAAATGTCTGACACTAGTCCATACATGCTTCTTCAGACTCATACAGCATATGGAATGATATCGAATGCAGAAAAATCACAGGCCAGTGGATAGAAAGTGTTGTGGATCCAGTGGTGGCAGAACCAACTCAGCGCTGGCTCAGAACACCACATGGCTCCTCCCGCTCTCTGAGTGTGACTTCTCAATAGCAGGAAAGTGAAGCAGAGAATGTTTTGCCCACTTTCAGGGAGAAGGAGAGGAAGTTAACAAAATCCTCATGACAAGACCACACCCATAAGGAGACTTTGGCCTGATTAATAGACTAGACTCCACCCCTACACTTATTTATCAAGTTGACATAAAATTAAGTAACTACCACTCTGGCCATGCTCATAAAATCACTAGCTGGAGGTAGCTGCATAGGTGAGACTAAAAACCATTTTTTTAATCACATGACCCAACCCACCCTATGACATGGTCAAATCAGTTCTGTGCATTCCTGTGATCAGATCATGGGTTGCTGTTCTACGGTGCCGAGTCTGTTTGAACTTACAACCCTATGTGCAGCAGAAAAAAAGGAAACATTCCCTGATCCCGCCTCATATTCACAACTGTTCTTATGTTGAAGTGCGTTATTATAGCCACTGTGTCAATCCTCTCTTTTGCTTCCCCTCTAATTTACGAAGCATGCTATCCTTCTCCAAGGACTCATGTCTCCTGATGAAGTCTTTCCATCTTTATTTCCAAAGAACATTCTGGCTCTCTTTTTTCCAAGACAGATTTGTTTGCTCTTGTGATACTTTCAGTATTTTTGTCAGCACAATTGAAATTCATCAATTTTTCTTTGTCCTTCTTATCCAATGTCCAACTTTCACATGGATAGGAGTAATTGATGATAACCTGGCTTGGGTCAGGGTCATTAGTCTTGCAAAAGACCAGACCACTTGTTGTTGTTGTTGTTGTTGTTGTTGTTGTTGTTGTTGTGATTAGGTGCCATAGAGTCAACTTTGACGCATAACAAACCTGGGCACAATGGATCCAAACACTGTCGGGTTCTGTTTCATAGTTTGCATGCCTGAGTTCATTGACATCACCACTATGTCAATCAATTTTGTCAAGGGCTATGTTAGTCTAGGTAGGCTAGAGAAACAAATTCATAGGCACTCATATGTGTATAAGAAAGAGCTTTATAATAAAAAAGAGAGAGGGAAAGAAAGAGCTTTAATTCAAAAACATTTGAATATTGAGAAAACATTCCAGTTCAGTCCCGATCAAATCCATAAGTCTGTTATTAGACCACATGTCCAACCTATAAAATCCCCCTCAGACTCACAAAACACATGCAATGACTTTGAATGCAGAAAGATCACAGACAAGTGGGTAAAAAGTATTATAGATCCAGTGATGGGCTACCTTCATTTAAACATAACATTCTATCAGTGAACAAAAAAAAAAATATTCTATACTTAGGTGAACATGTACACCTTAATCCTATGAATATTTCCCCCCACATATGAAAGTTTGCAAGCCAGTCACTTAATGTTTTCATCCTCCCAATTTGGATATCCAATTTCTATACTACCCACTTACATCAGTCCAGTGCTCTGAGGAGACAATAATATTAATTTGATGCAAAGAATCTTCATTCCAGTTAGAAACTTGAGAGTTCTCATCCATAAGCAAAGTCAAATCAGGACAGGCCATCCATAAAGTCTGCAGCAACATGCACCACTTCACAGGCTGAAAAACCTTCCCTTCTTCTGGTCAGGTTCTGGTCAACTCAATGTGAGCTGCCTCACTAAGTCTCACCTGGGTTCCCATTGTTCACTTTGCCTTTAGAGCATGGCCTCAAATCACAAATTCTCAACAAGTCTAGCCCCCTTGTGCTAGGTCATGCACTTCATACCAGTCAGCTTGCTCTCATCTTCTCTTTTAATTCCTGTATACCAAGTTCATGAGTGTCAGTGGCCACACTCAATCTGTCTCCTTGTTGTTGCATTTCTCTTACTTCCACTCAGTAAGTGGATCCAGGTGGTCAATTAGAAAGCATTTCAGCTTGTCCACAGGCTCCCTTTGACATTTCAGTCTTAGAGAGGTGTTTACTTCTTGGTTCCAGATTTTTTTCCCTGCTCCTGAGAAAAAACACCAGCTCAAACATCAAAAATCCAAAGAGTTCCTTTTTCCTGTCAACAATCCCCTAGGCTGCTCTCTTGGAATGTAAATATCCAAAGTACTCCAAAACTCTCGGCAGGGCTTATCTTTTCAGATTATTATTTGCAGGTATGTCTTAAAACCATTTAAAGATCAAATTTTAATGACTCCAGGCAAGTGTGCTTACAAGCTCTCTATTCATTTTTTAAATCCTTAAATCAACAATAATAAGCAGAAGAAATCAGTATAAACAAAGAATCAGAAAATCAACTCAGTTCTTAAAAGTCAAGTTGATTTCTTACTTAACTTATTTTAATCCTTACCTAAACTATTCTATTGATCCAAAATATGGGATTGGTTCTCTGACAAGATCAAACCAGGGCCAGGCTTAGTGTCAGTCATTTTCACTGAGCAGCTCTGAGAAATTCAAACTATGATTCCTGTCCCCCACCCCTTCCACGAGCTCAAAAATACATTAATCACATTCATTTTCACCATCTCAAACAGTTATAGCCAAAAACAACAATCAAATAAAATGACCAAAACTTTAACTTCTCATATTCTTTCCAGAAAGCAACCCAGTAAATGGTATGGACACAACTGACCTCTGGCTAGCCAAAAAAGGAGAAAAAAAACTACCATGAGACAGAGGTCACGGAAGGATCCAATCTCCATGTTTATGATTTGTTTCTCTAGTACCCCACCCTTGATACCTTAATGTGTTAGTGTGGATAAACTAGAGAAACAAAATTAAGCAGTCATATGTGTATAAGAAAGAGCCTTATCTATAAGAGCAATTAAATATTAAGAAAACATCTCAGCTCAGTCCAGATAAAATCCCTAAGTCTGATATTAGTCCAATGTCTAGGCTATAAAATCCTCTTCAGAATCACAAAACACATGCACTGATGCCTGTGTCAGTCCGGGTCTCCATGTGGCCATCCCAGCTACAGAGGCAAAGCCTTGTGGTCTCTACACCGGCTCCTCTAGCTTCTCAGATGCTGCCAGCTTGTCTCGTCCATGATTAATCATCTCTGAGACTAACTCCCAACAAATGGGGAAGATAGCTTCTCATGTTCATGAGGGAAATATTGCGAGATTTCCCAGAAGTCTCAGGAGAAAGCCATGCCCACACGGAGGTCTCATTGGCTACTCAATGAATGTCTGCAGATTAACAGGCTAGACTCCACCCCTACATCTCAATCATGAAATTAACATAAGCACATGACCGCCACACTCAGGGAGTGAGCGTGTGTACTGACTTCAATGAGCAATTTATCTCCTTCATGCATCCAAACAAGGTCATCATGCTGCAATCTGATTGACAGGCTACATGCCACCCCTTCACTTATAATCCTCAAATTGACACAAGATTATGCCCTTAATCTTTTCAGTTGCCTCTCCACTTTACCAAACATGAAGTCCTTCTCCAGGGACTGATCTCTCCTGATAACATGTTCAAAATATGTAAGACGAATGAGATTCTCCCACAATCTTCCTTATTCATTGTTCAACTTTCATATGCATATGAGATAATGGAGAAAAACATGTTTGGGGTAAGGTGTGCCTTTGTCCTCAAAGTAACACACTGGCTCTTCAATACTCTAAAGACATATTTTGTCCAGATTTACCTAATGCAATATTTCTTCTGGTCTTTTAACTGCTGCTTCCATGAGAATTGATTGTGGATTCATGTAAGACAAAACCCTTGACAACCTCAATCTTTTCTCCATTTATATTAAGGTTCACATATTGATCCAGTTGTAAAGATTTTGGTCTTCTTTACATTGAAGTATAATTCATGCTGAAGGCTACGATCCTATATTTTCACCAGCAAGTGCTTCAAGTCCTTCTCACTATCAGCAGCAAGCAAGTCTGCCATCTGTAGACTGCAGAATGTTGAGAAGCTTTCGTCCAATCATGATGCCATCTTCATCTTCATATATAATACAGATTCTCTAATGATTTGCTCAACATAAAGAATGAACAAGTATAGTGAGTGTATATAACCATGACACACACCTGTCCTGGTGTTCAACCATGTAGTATTCCCTTATTCTATTCTCAAGATTGCGTCTTGGTCCAAATACAAGCTTTGAATGAGCACAATGAAGTGTTACGAAATTCTCATCTTCCTCAGAGTTATTCACAGTTGCCCACAGAGTCAAATACCTTTGCATAGTCAAAAAACACAAGTAAACGTGCTTCTGATAGTCTCTGCTTTGAGCCAAGATTCATCTTACATCAGCAATGATATCCTTTGTTGCACATCTTATTCTACTTTTCTGAATCTGGTCTGATTTCTGGCAATTCCCTATCAATGTACTACTACAACAATTGTTAGGTCATCTTCTTCAACATTTTATGTGTGTAATATATATGAGCATTCTATTGGGTCACCTTCCTTTGGAATGACCACAAATTGGAATGCAAAAGTTGGGAATAAAGGGAAAGGTCCAGTATTGGGAAAATATGGTCTGAGTAATATAAATGAAGCTGGAGGACACATGATAGGATTTTGTAAGACCAGAAACATGTTTATAGAAAATGCCTTTTTTCAATAATACATGTAGACATTCTGCACATGGAATACACAGAAGTCAAATTGACCACATTGTTGGAAAGAGACAATGGAGATGTTAAATATCAGCAGCTAAAAACCAAGCCATGGGCCTAATTGGAAAAGATTGCTCAACAATTGGTCCTGTGCAAGTTTAGGTTAAACTGAAGAAAATTTTAAATTTCCATGAGAACCAAAATATAACCTTGACTCTATCCCACCTGGATTTTGAGATCATCTTATGAATAGATTTGCTGCATTGAACACTAATAACAGAAGACTTTATGAGCTATCAGGTGACATCAAAATCATCATATATGAAGCAAAAGGTCATGAAAAAGGCAAACAAGGAAAAGATCAAAGTGAATATCAAAAAAACTCTGAATTTTACTCTTAATCAAAGAGTAGTTGAGGCAAATTAAGGAAATTATGAAGTTAGAGAGTCAGAAAGTTTCAGTGGATAGCTCAAGATGACAAAATCAAATATTATAATGGAATATGCAAAGACCTAGGTTAGAAGATCAAAAACAAGGAACAAACTCAGCATAATTTAAACTAAAATAATAAGAAAAAAGATTGGAACCTCAAACTGCAATATTAAAAGATTATGCAAAATATTCGGCAAAATATTGAATGATACTGGAAAAATTGAAAAATGTGAAAATAATGCAAATAGTCACTGCACCAAAAGAACTAGTCAAAATTCCACTGTTTCAATAGGTAGCAAGAATCAATGTACTGAAGGAAGAAGTTCAAGCTGCACTGAAGACATTAACCAAAAACAAGGGGCCAGGAATTGATAGACTCCCAATTGATTTGCTGCAATAGGCTGATGAAGCACTGGAAACACTCACTTATTTATGCCAGAAAATTTGGAAGAGAGCTACTTGGAAAATTGAATAGAAGGTGTGATTGTCTAGGTTGATTGAAGAAACAAATTCACAGCCATTCATTTCTGTAACAGAAAGAGCTTTATATAAAGAGGAATTGTATATTAAGAAAATATCCCAGCGCAGTCAGATCAAGTCCACACACCTGATTTTGGCCCACAGGTCTGATATCAATCGACAAATTCCTCTTCAGACTCATACAACTCATGCAATGATGCCGAAGGCAGCCAGATCACAGGCCAGTGGGTGAATAGTCTGGTGGTTCCAAAGAGATCTCTCCACATGGCTCCTCCAGATCCAGGGCTGTAGGTCTAGCTGCATAGGACTATGTGTCTTATTAGCAGAAAGACCATGCTGAGAGAGTGGATCTTTCATACAAAACTCAAAATTCCCAACTCACTACCATCAAGCTGACACTTGGGAGCCCTGGTGGTGTAGGGATTACACAATCATCTGTGATCTCTTCATGATGAGATCTCACCATATGTTATGCTGAGTAAACAGTCCTCCACCAAGGTTGAGTGTCTCAAGACTTTATTTTATTAAATGTCAATAAAAACAAAACAAATTCACCTGTCATCCAGTTGATTCCAGTCCATTGTGACCCTATAGATAAAGTGACCAGATTTTAAGTGGACACCATTGACTGGGGGAGAGGATGGTTCTTATTAAAAATTTGGTCTATGTGGTGCAACAAAAATGTTCATAGAATGCACAACTAGTATTGTAATATATTTATTTTATTTTAAAGTGCTGTGGAATATTGTTAAATTGTTAAAAAGCGGGATGTCTGGTCACTTTATTATAGGAGAGAATAGAACTATTCATTAGGATTTCAGAGGTTGAATCTTCAGTGGAGCAGACAGCCTCATCTTTCACTTAAAGAGTAGCTTGTGAATTTGAACCGTCAACCTTGTGATTAGGAGTTCAGTGCTTACCCCACAACACCAGTAGGGCCAGGGATATTTTGTCAACAGAGAAATATCACCACCTCTTTCTAGTAAAGAATTCAGAGAAATACCCAGCTCTGCTACATGTGAGTCATGCCCATTTTTAATTTAAATCCATCCCTATCAGAAATTACTTGTGACCCTAAGAAATTGTTGGATGTGATTCAGAAGCTCTACACTTATAGCTATTATTAAAATCTCTGAGGTTATTAAATACCTCAATTCCATTGGATCAGTATTTAAAAAGTCCCTCCAGATATGTTAGTATTACCCTCTGTAGTGGCTGGATACTAAATCAACTTGATGGTATATGTGTGGAGGTAGGAGTGAAGTGAAGCCTATTGATCAAGTCGTAATCTGGTGATGTCTCCTTGGAAGTATGGCCTTTTATGAAAGAAATACTGGAAACGTTTCTCTCACTAGTATTTCATCCTCCCTGTTTGCTAAGATTCTGGTTCTATTTTCAAGGACAACTCTGTGTCCACCTCTGTTCCAGGGATCTAACGATATTCTGCCATGTCTCCACCAACCTTGAATCCATCTACCAGCCTGTGATTTCCCTGCTTCCTGATTTACCTTTCTACATTATTGGTTTATAGCTCTGTGAGTCTGAGGCTTTGGCTAGCATCAGACTCCTGGGCCTGGAGTAGACTTCGGTAGGATGCCTCCTTGATATGAAACTGTTTTGATATAAAGTTCTTTCGTATACATATATAGTTCTGTTTATCTAGACAATCTAACCTAACAAATCCTTTCGTCATGTCAAATTTTAAGCATGAAAAACCTTTTGGTGATACAAAAAAGGAATCAAATTTTTAACTCACTAATGACATTTTACAGATTAAGAGATACTGAATATCTTAGCCTGCTAACATATTTTAAACTCAAAACCATAGTAATTATGCTATAGTTTGATTCTCACTCAACTTAAAAATATATATCATCAGTAAGGTATGGTGTCTGCATTCACTCCTAATCAAATGGTTTGAGGGGAGGAGGAAAACATAATGGTACGACTGGTGATTTTCATATGAAATATTTTGCTATCCATTGGTTCTTATCTTCAATATTCTACATGTTCAATCTGGTTTCGCTTTAAGATAGCCAATATCTGGGGGTGAGGAAGAGATGGTCTGAAAAGAGGCAAGGAGGAGAATGTCCACAGAGAGTGTGGTGATGTAATGAGGTAGGCTCTGAGTTGCTAACTGTAAGTTTGGCAGTTCAAACCCACCAGTCACTGTGAGGAAGGAAGATAAGACTATCTGTTCCTGGAAAGATTTGTTGTTCTTAGGTTCTGTGGCAATCATGCATTCAAAACGTCAATTTCATGACTGAGATGTAGGGGGTAGAGTCTAGTCGGTCAATCTGGAGCAAGCCTTTGAGTAGCCAATGAGGTCTCTGTGTGGCAATGGCTTTCTCCTGAGACTTCTGGGAAATCTTGTAATATTTCCCTCATGGAGATGAGAGACCATCTCCCTATTTGTTTGGAGTCAGTCTCTGGGCAAGACAAGATGAAGCATCTGAGGAACCAAAGGGGAAGACATGTGGACTTACCCTGATGGAACCAGACCTCTGAAGCTGGAGAAGCCATGTGGATATCCCTGCCAGTGCTGAGTTGCTTCTACCACCACTGGATGCTGTTGATGGACCCTGAGCCCTGGAAGCGAGGAGGCATGGGGAGATCCTTACCAGAGTCGGGACTCTGCACCCACAGGCCCGTGACTTCGTGAGTTGGCAGGAGACTTTGTAGACTAGTATCAGGCATATGGGCTAATATCGGACTTATGACTTTGAACAGGTCTGGGTTGGGATGCTTTCTCAATGTTCCATTCCTTTTGTATATAAACCTTACCCTTATATCCATATGTGTGTCTATGAATTTGTTTCTGTAGTCTACCCGGTCTAACACAGGTCCCATCAGGTTGGTTCCAATATACAGGGACCTGGGGTATGACAGTACCAAATACTGCCCAGTCCTGACTCATCCTCACAATTGCTCTTAAGCTTGAGTCCATTGTTTCACCCACTGTGTCCATCCATCTTGCTAAAGGTCTTTATTTTTGGCACTATACCAGTACTTTGTCAAGCATGATTTTCTTCTCTATTATATGTATATATAATATCCCCTCTTTCCCCCACCAAAAAAAGTGGAAGGCAGCAAAAATGATGGTCTATTTAGATTTATTGGCACAGGCTATCTACAAGGGGTATTAAAACATTCAATGAAGCAAAGGGTGAGAAAATTGTGACATGTGTTCTCCACTTGTGTCATATCTATGCTCATTATTCTTTTTTGAAATATCATAATCCTTCTTGACTTTATTTTCATGTGGAGATGGTCAATGTTATCTTTACACTTATTAATTTAATAGCTACTTTTATTCCATTTTTATTCAGCTGCTGAATGTTATTTCTTTTGCAGGCTGCTTTGTCCCTTGAAACATCATTTTTAATAATTTTTTTCAAGAAATATCAAGACCAATTATAGGAAGTAGCCAAAGATGTGGGCTACAAACAAACCCTGGTGTTTGGTAACTGCTTGAATTTGTTTGGGAAGAGCAGCTTATCATAATTCAAAAAGCCTCTTTTCAGGAGAACTTTAATTTTCATTAAGATGTGGTTTTGAAGTATATTTTATTTTCAATGAAATCTGAATTCTTTCAAGTCCTCTAGAGGCTTGGGTTAGGTTCTGCCATGGGCTACAGACAGATATTTATTTCCCTGAAAGGACAGTATGTCAAAGTCTTCCTCTGAGCAATGGACCTTCTCTCTTTCCCTGCCTTGGCTCTGCCCTCACTGAGAAAAAAAAATCCTTTGTCATTCCCAGGGTGGCATCCTGCTTTGCTCTGGGTTAAAGGCAGTCTTTCTCTGGGATATTGTCTTGGAGACCTAACAAATGTGTTTCATTCTGGGCTCCACAAGTGCTTCCCTCCTCAATTCCATATTACATTTCTCATGTAATTAATAGAAGGAGACAAATTGCAGCCCATGAATTCTACTCAAAGTCATGTTTCAACAGTGGTCACCTTCTAATTCATTTTCTTTATTTTTACAACAGGTTTTTGATCTGAAAGTGTCTGCTGTGCCCACCGCAGACTAGAATTGATTATTTTTTGCACTTTATAGGGAGGCAATAAAACCACAGTGCAGCTGTGAGAAGAAAAATTTAAATCTTCTAAATAGGAAAGCTCTTGAAATGTTCCTAATTCTGGATGGACTAGCACATACACTAGGATTTTATTGTGACCCACAGGGTTTTCATGGGCTATGTTTTAAAAGTAAATCACTGGGTCTTTCAACATAGTTTGTCTTAGTCTCGAGGTTTTGTTAGAGCATGGACAGCAATGGTGTCCCTGCCAGCAAAATATCAATAGCACAGCTTCCAACCTCATGGGCACATGAAAACTGAATAAGGAAAAAGGAGAGATGAAGAAATGTGTATTTGAAGGATAGTGTTACTGAGAAAGACAATATAAGATGGAATGCCAAAGGATCATTGAATCTGTCTTAAAAAAAAAGTACAATTAGAACCCAGTTGTGATAACATACAACCATTAGGAAGATGGTTTTCAACTGGGTAAGCTTCTCACATGCCCTACTGGAGCTTGGAGAGTCCACTGTTGCAGCCACTGTGCCAATCTGTCTCTTTGAGGGTCTTCCTGTGTTTCACCATGTAATCCCTGTTGCTATTATGTGCTGTCAAGTCAGTTCCAACTCATTGCAACTCTATGTACAGCATAACGCAACACTGCCTTGTCTTGCCCCATTGCAAGTTCTTATGTTTGAGTCCATCTTGCATTGTTCTTATGCTTGAGTCCAGACACCATGTGAAACCATCTTGCAAATGAGCTTTCTCTTTTTCACAACCCTTCTACTTTACCAAGCATGATGTACTTTTAAGGGACTAGTCTATCTTGACAACATGTCCTAAGTACATGATATAGAGTTTCTCATCCTTTTTTCTAAGGCATATCCTGGCTGCATATTATGATTCCAAAATGAGGAAAAACAGGCATAAGACTGGTTTTGGAGTTCCAAATTGAAAGATCTTTGCTATCTACTTTTTAATCTTTGTAAGTCAGAGGGTCAATGCAAAAGAGGGAGATAATAGACGATAGACCATGATACTGAGGCTGCAACGATGGGCTCATATGTATTGTGAGAATGGCATGGGACTGGGTGAAGTTTCTTTCTAGTGTCTAAGATGTCTATGACTTGGCATTAATGTTAAGGTACCTACTGATAATACCAATGTAGAGGAAAGAGACACTTGCATTTAGTTGCCGTCCTTCATCATATTGCTTTCATTTTGTTTGCACTCACATTTAATGCTCACAAAAGGAACAGTCATTAATTCAAATAGTGTACTGCACTGCAAACATCTTCTGCAAAAGAACTCCTTAAAATGTGAAATAGCAGACATGTGTCTGAAAGTCCTAAAGTATCTGTCTCAAGCCACATTATTTTCAGTTGTCACATACATGCATAAAAGTTGGGCAATGACGAAAGAAGACCACAAAAGAATGATGCATGGAAATTATGATATTAGTGAAGGATTTTAAATAGATCCTGAATGACTGAACAACTAACAAATTTGTCTTGGATAAAATACAACAAAATGTTCCTTAAAAGTGAAGACAGTGAGACTCTAGCTCACTTACTTTTCTCCTGTTATCAGAAGATATCAGTGCTGGAAAAGGGCATAATGCTGGGTAAAGCAGAGAGTTTTTTTTTTTAAAGGAAGATGATCCTTATGATGGATTACCACAGTGACTGTAACAATGGGCTCAAACTTAAATATTGCAGGATTAACACAGGAGTATGTGATATTTCATCTTGTTGTCCCTGTAAATTGGGGCTGATACAACAATATCTACCATTAGCAGCATAAAGTTGTTGTATTCTAATAGAAATATTCTTTTGAGTGTTCAAGAGGTGGTAGTCCCAAAAGGACATGGTCAGCTGAATTCACAAATCACAGAAACTCATCCTTTCTCCAAAGGATAAGCAAGTTTGTCTTTAATGTAGTATGGTCAGAGTGCTCTTTAGAGACAAGCATGGCAAAACGTAATTTTCCATCCTTTGGACATATTGTCATGAAAGCCAAGTCCCTGGAAAAGGACATAAAGCTTGGTAGAGTAAAAAGGCAGCAAAAAAGAGGAACAACTCAACGGGATGGACTGACACAGTGGCTACAACTATGACCTCAAGCAGAAGAACAATTGTGAGGATGGGGCAATGTTCAGTTGTGCAAAGTGTCACTATGGCTCAAACATTGTCCAGAGCCACAATTCAAATTCATCAATTTTTCTTTGATTTTCTTTTTTCAATGTCCAGCTTTCATATCCATGTGAGTCCATGGAGAATACCATAGCTTGGGTCAGGTGCACCTAAGTCCTCACAGTTACATTTTTGCTCATCAGCAGATCATGCAGTCAGATCTAAAGGGAGGAGGATGACAGTTCTCAGACTTGGAGCAGACGATAACACCTAACAACAACAATGGCATTTTCCTCTGGGACCCTTCTTGGCAGAGTGGATTATGTGTTTGGCTATTGCCACAAGATAGTCACAATCTCAGAAACCCATAAGTCAGTCTTACCTGTCCTATGGAGTCACTATGAGTCCAAACAAAGTCAATGGCAGTGAGTGAGAAAGCATTGCCACAGTCACTTGGAGAATGTTCAGGGGGCAACACCCCACCCTGTTCTCCATGAGTTGGGAGCACACTGAGGTGAAAACACATCTATGCTACATAGGATGGATTTCTGATCCTTGGTGTAGACCTGCACATCCATCAATGACTGTCCTTCCGTTATCTGAAGGCTCTTCATGAACATTCTCATTAGGTATCAAAAGCAACCTCTGTCTAAAATTATAGATAACATGACAGCATCTGAAATATTAGTTTGAATTATGGTGCTAGTGAAGAATGTTGAAAGTATCATGGACTTCCAAATGAAAAAAAAAACTGTCATTAAGAAAATAGAGCCAGCCTGATCCTTTGAGACAGGAATGGTGAGACTTCATTTCAGGTGCTTTGGTGGTATTATCAGAAGAGTTCAGTTGCAGGGAAAATACATTGCACTGGATAATGTAGAGAGGCAACAAAAAAGAGGTAAACCCTCAAGAAGATGGATGGAAAAAGTAGCTATAATAACAGGTTTAAAAATAAGAACAGCTGTAAGGATGGTGCATCGCAGGGACCTTTTGCTTCTGTTGTACATAGCGTTGCTTTGAGTTAGAACAACCACCACAAAAAGCAGCATGAATCGTCTTTGTTACATACTTTCCATTTCTTAATGCTATCTATTTTTCTGATCCTAATGATTATTATTCAAAGAACAGGGATCTGAGCAGTCCATTCCAGGAGCATAAATAAAGTCTAAGACAGCAGATTCTCCTGTCATAGAGATTAAGAACAGTAAGCTAAGAAGCATGTAAAGGAATTTGGTATCCCCCTATAGCATGGATATTTCATGACACTGTGTCTTTGTATTGATTATAAACATTCAGCCCAGTCGAGATTTTATTTTTATAAGTCAAGTTGTACAATCAATATAAAGACACAGTGTCACGAAATAGTTTTAATACAGAACTTTATTATTTCAGACTAAATTAAAAAAATAAGTATGGCCACTTTTATCTGAGGCACTCCAAGTCCTGTGAGACACACAACTATGGCTCCCTGGGAGACCAGCCAGTGAAATGCCATCATTGTGGGCCTACAACCACCCAACCAGCATCTCATGAGAATACTATCCAACTCACTTTCCAAATAATGAAATACTGGTTGGCTAGGGTAAGAGTGAAACCACAGGAAGATACAACAGTAGCCTGAACCCCAAGCGCAGCTACCAGCAGGTAATTAATAGAAGCACTTATACAATTCCACCAAGACAGAGACCAGTGCCCTTTGACTCTAGAAGATGGCACCAGGCTCCTCTAAAACAATATATAAACAGGAATCAACCCAACAGCCTCAATGAGAAAGCAAAAAAAAAAAATAGAAGACAATACCAGAAAAAGTCACGAACCTAATGATGCGCATAGAAGAAGCAGATAGTAACTTGTCACAGAAAGAAATCTTCAGAATGCTGTTTGGAGTCATACAGGATATGAGGAAAGCAATACAGAAAAAAGAATAAAATGGTAGAGGAGATAAAGGCAACGCACCAAAGGGAAATAAAGGTCCTAAGGGATGAAGTAACAAAATCAAGTAGCAAATTAACAGACTTTGCCAAGAGACCTGTGGAGGTAGAGAATCGCATCAGTAACCCACAAGATCGCCAGAAGAACTTCAACAAATGGGGAAAACAGTCAAATAAGACCATCAGAGAAACTGAAGCAATCCTGAAAGTCATGTCTGATGCTATGAAGAGGAACAATAATAGAATAATTGGACTACCAGAACAACACACAATAATAAGACAACAGTGAAAATAGCAAGAGGATTTTTAGAGGAAAACTTCCCCAGCTTAATAAATGAAAACCATTCAGGAGGCCAAAAGAAGACCAGCCAAACTGAACCCCAAGAAGAATTCATCAAGGCACATAAACTATTCAATATGAGGAAAAGAAAAATATCATAAGACCAGTTAGGGAAAAACAGAGTCGCTTATAAAGGTACCCAAATAAGAATATGATCAGACCCATCAACAGACACTATGAAGAAAAAGAGGGGGTGGAGTATAATTGAATGAAATTAAAATTGAATAAAATATCACAAACCCAAGAATGCTATATCCATCCAAATTATCTATTAAGTTGGATGGAGAAAAAAAAGATAGATGGAGAAGTCAGAATTTTCCAAAATATGGAAAATCACAACAAATACACACACAAAAAAATTCAACACCACAAAAAAATCCTTTCCAATCCAGTATGAACAGAAGATCACCGCTCACTGAGAGCAAAGAAGAGACTGTCATGAGTATGATAGGAAAACATAATAACAGTGTGTAAATTAAGGGTTCATGGGGAAGGGAGAGTAGAGCAGGAGGAGAAATATGGAGAACTGGTACCGTGGACCTAAATGGAGGGAGGATGTTTTAGGGGTGATGATGCCAGCAGGTATGCAAATACGGTATGCCTACAATTGATGTTTGTGTTGCTTGTGATGGGAGTTGTATAAGCTCCCAATGAAATGATTTTTTTTTAAAAAAGGAGGGGAAAAGAGGAGCTTATACCAAGCGTGCAAGTAGAAAATGTTTGGAAATGAAAATGGTAACTTGAGTACAAATATACTTGATACAAATGATGTATTGAATGTTGTAAGAGTGTAAGAGACCCAAATAATATTATTGAAAGAAATGAATCCATCTACTAACCAAAGGACACTGGTTCGAAATCACTGGCCACTCTGTGGGAGAGAAGACCAGGTAATTTTCTCCCATAAAAAATTTCAGCCTAAGAAGCCCTATGGGGCAGTTATAACTGTCCTCTGGTTGCTATGAATCAAGGTAGACTCAAAGGCACACAACTTCATTGATAAAAGCTACACAAAGAGGTTGGGAGATCCCAACCTACTGTCAAGATGCTATGAATGGAGTGTAGGCATTGAACCAAATTAGCAATGAGCAAGTTCAGCGATGGCTTCTCTTAAACACCCTTTTGATCTACCTCCAATAAAGAAAAAGAGAGACTTGGTGAAAGCAGGAAAGGGCATTCATTTTCTTAAAGTGTTATACTTTGGGTCATAAAATGGAGTGGTGTTTTGGTGGTAGGATTATGACTGACTTTTCCCTTTCAGCTTTTCATTTTATCTTGTTCAACTCCAACTCATAACAATCTTATTCGACCATGGAGAATTACCCCCATTGAATTTCTAAGGTTATGAGTATTTATAACCTTAGAAAGTTGACTGCAACCTTTCTCCCACAGAGAAGCTGATGGTTTTGAACTGCTAGAATTTGGATTAGAAGCAGAGAGTTTTAATCACTGAACCACTATGGCTCCAAATTGTATCCTTTTATTGTGGCTAGGTACCAGTAAGTCAGTTCTGACCTAAAGCAACCTTATACACAATAGAATAGAACACTGTCTGGTCCTGCAAGAATATCACAGTTGTTGTTATATTTGATTCCATTGTTGTAGCCACTGTGTCAATTTCTCAAATTGTGGGTCTTCTTCTTTTCCAATGACCTACTTTACCAAGCAGACTGTCCTTTTCCAGGTGGCATAAGAGAAGTCCTAGGGGTATAGTAGTTAAATGTTGAGCTGCTAGCTACAAGATTAGTGGTTTCAAACCACCAGGCTCTCTAGGGGAGAAAGATGAAATTTTTCTGCTCCAGTGAATAATGACAGTCTCAGAGAGTGGGAAAGGAGGGGGAAAAAATGAGGATATAATGCCAAGGGCTTAAGTAGAAAGCAAATGTTTTGAGATGAAGAGGACAACAAATGTACAAGTGTGCTTGACATACAATAAATGTATGTGTGGATTGTGATAAGAGTTGTATGAGCCCCCAATAAAATGATTTATAAAACATAAAAAATAATAATATAGACTGTCATATAGAACTGTCCTTCTCCTGGAGGACAACAAAGAGAAAATAGCCTCCCAAATAACATTAACTCAATAGTGAATAGAAGGCAAGAATAAACCACACACACACACACACACAGCACAATCTAATCAGATAGGTAGTAGGGAAAACACCCAACACAAAAGGTACAAGATGATTTCACAGAGCCCACAGATGTATGTAATAACACTGAATATCAATGGACTAAACTCAGGAATTAAAAAGCAGAGGCAAACATAAACACATATGCGCCTAATGACAGATCTGTAGAATCTGTAAACAATCCAAAAGCTGAAAAAAAGAAATCATAATCACAACAATTATGGTATGTGACTGTAACACACCACTTTCTGAAGGAGACATATCACAGGGAAGGAAACTTAACAAGGAAGCTACAGATCTAAAAACCACAAATGGGTGACTTGACCTGATAGATATTTTCAGAGCTTTCCACCCAAATAAAAAAAAATGACATTTTTATAAAGCCCACATGGCACATACTTGAAAATAGACCACATACTAGTATACAAGTCGAACCTGAGTAAATTCAAGCACATAGAGATTATAGAGACTTTGCTCTCTGAACACTAAGCCACAAGGCTGGAAATGAACAAACAGATGATGCAGAAAAAAGGGGAAACAGTTGCAGGATGAATAACTCTCGATTACAAAAGGAGTGGATATTGGCCCAGATCAGAGATAAAGTCAGGAAGTTTCTGGAAACGAATGAGAATGAAAATATGACGTATCATGAGGGCAGTGATGACCAAAAAACAAAAACAGAAAATATGACATATCAAACATTTTGGGACACAGCAAAGACATTTATCAGAGTGGGGTGGTCATGTACCTATGTCAATTTCATGATTGAGATGTAGGGGTGGAGCCTAACCTGTCAATATGGATATAGCCATTGAGTAGCAGATGAGACCTCTGAGAGAGCATGGCTTTCTCCTGAGAATTCTGGGAAGTCTTGCGATATTTCCCAATTGGAGCAGAGAGACTTAACTCTTAGTTCCCAGACAACGAACTGCTGACAAGACAAGAGGTCAGCATGCTGATCGATGCTGACTCCTGGAGGAGAAGCCACATGAGCTTGCCCTGATGGAACCAGACCTCTGGAGCCAGAGAAACCACAGAGAGTCCCATACTGCTGATGAACTCTGAACCCTGGAAATGAGGAGCCATGGGGAAACCCCTGCCAGTGCCAGGATGCCTCTACCCAAGCTGGATACACAAGATTCTGCATCCACTAGCCTGTGACTTCATGAGTTGGAAGGAGACTAGTATCAGACATATGGGCTAATATCGGACTGATGAACTTGAACTGGACTGGGCTGGTATGTTTTCTCAATGTTCCATTCCTCTTGTATATAAACCTTTCCGTTATATCCATATGTGCATCTATCAATTTGTTCCTCTAGTCTACCTGGACTAACACACAGAGGGAAGTTGATAACCAATACATGCACACCTGAAAAAAGAAAGAAAGACTTATGTTTGATGTGCTGGCACAAAAATAACACCAATTAGAGCAGAGTCAACCAAAAATCCTACTAGTAGCAAAAGAAAAGAAATGAGGTGGCGTGGGAAACCAACCCAGGGACAATGAAACAACAAGCGAACTAAAATCAGTGGAAAGAAAGGCTTAGGATGCCTCATGGAGCTTAATCAAGGACAGTGGGGCAGCAAGAAATTACTAAACCCGAATGAAAGCCAGATATGATGGTGGGACAAGGAGAAAGTAAAGAAAACTGAGGAAAGAACCAGGAGGCAAAGGACATTTATAGAGGTCTAAATACAGGCATGTAGATATGTAAATATATTTATATATAAGTAGAGGAGACTAGAATTATGTATGCATAAAATCATACCCAATGTTAATGGGGGGGGGCATTGAGTGGAGACCCAATGTCTATCTATAAACAACTGTATATCCCCTTACAGAGAGGTCAGAGGGAAGACATGAGTCGGTTAGGGTGCAGTATAGCTCCGATGAACACATAACTTTCTTCTAGTTCTTTGGTGCTTCATTCCCTTCACTATCATGATCCCAATTTTATCTTATAAACTTACAGGCAGGTGTCTGTTTCTGATTGGTAAAGAAAGACCCAAAGCTTGGTGTCACTTGAAATCATTTGCTGTGATTTTTCTCTGGGAAGAACTTGCCAGTCTCTTGGTTACCATCAATAATTGTCTCCTCACTTGTGAGGTTTTCAATCCAGCTCATCAGCATACATTGTGCAACATTCAGAGACCACCAGATAGAAGACACCTCAACCACATTTCACAAGAAGATTCATCTTCTCGAGCTCTTCCAGACCTTTTCAGATTTCACAAGACTAACCTTCCCTTCAGAGTCAACATCTGCCCAGGATCAGGCCATTGTTTCTGAAATCTTGGAGTCCTTCCCATCTCATTTGGCAAACTGCCTTTCCCTTGTTTGCCCGGAATATTCCCAGCAGTCTTGATCAAGGATTTAAATGATAAATTCAGGCATCCAAAAGTAAATGGCCAAAGCACAGATATGGGAATGAAGCCCCTTCAGCCTTGAGTCCATGGTCCAGGAAGATGAAACTTCTTAGATCACAAACATGATGTAAGAAGGGCCTACAATGTGCCACTGACAACCAAGTAGGTTTCAATCCCTTGTCTGAAGGATACTTTCAAGAAACAATGATCAAAATAGTATAAAAATAAATACAAAGAAAGTGATGGCAACTTTCATCACTCAACAAAGGATATTAAAAAGCTTCATGTCAAGACATGGGGGACTCTCTGAGTGGGTATAAGCAGACAGAGGTATAAGCAACATCCAGAGGCCTAAAGAGTGTAGTCCTGGTGGACCCCATCACTGAACAACCACAGTTGACTCAACCTTCCTAGGCACATGTAAATTAGAGTCAAGTTGTAATGTCTTGGAGGCTGGTGTGAGTTTGCAGAGATCTTTCTCCTCTGTCTGTGGGTGATTGAGTGAACTTTTGCCTCCATTCGCAATGTTACACAAACACCTTCCCACACACATACCCAGAGGAAGAACTGTGATGGCAGCACAATCCTCACTGCAGCCAAGGAACAGTTAGTGAAATGAAGGCATGCCATTCCCTGCAGCAACTAAAACTTACACTCCTGTCTCTCTCTATTCCAAAGGTGGGAACCACAAATCTCACCCCACCAGAGCTTGTTAGAAATTCAGTATTTCAGACAAACACACACACACACACACACACACACACACACACACCACCGCTCGACCCAAAACAATAATCATTCTGTATATTCCTTTCATGTGAAGGTGTGACACAAATGATCTGATCTGACAATATGAATGGGAGAGAGGGTTGTTTTTTTTTTAACCTTACAGCATTTGTGTCAATGTCTGTGTCCATTGAGCAGTCCTACCATTGGACTGCACATCTGTCAGTTTGCCTTACTGTGGCAGCTCATTGGATGCTGGAAACTATGCTACCAGTAGTTCAAATACCAGTAAAGACACTTATGGTAGAGAGATCTCAGCGGAATTTTCAACCTAAAGTATGATGAACTGGATCCAAAGATTAGTCAATGGATCACGAGAGAACATTGATCAACCAATACAGGGCTAGAAGAAACACGCCTAGGCTGCACAGTAGCCTCAAGAAAGAATTAAACACACCAACTATCATGAAGATGACTCAGCACTGTGCAGTGTTGTATTCTGTTGTACACGGGATCTTAGGGCATGATCCCCTCTCCTGATCCATTCACCTTTTACATTTCTTATCTGGTTGCATCTTTGTCTAGCCTTTACTTCCAGGGTCCTTTTTAATGGTGAGTTGTGTCCAAAATGTGTCCACTTGTGTCTATTTCAGCTTCAAAAGAAAAGCCTGCGAGTAGTAGAAATAGAGGGGCACACAGGGTAGGAATGAACGTAGAGGCTCCAAAAATGCTCTTCCAGGAGTCTCCAAGGCTACCGGAGGTTGGAGGACTTGCTAAGATGACTAGCAACTAAGACATACAAACCAACATTAGCCAAGGGAAAAGGCCACACAGAGTGAGGCCCACAGGAAACTAGGCTTAGCTTTCCAATGTTTCCTCCCAGCCATGATCCTGGACTTAGACACAGGAACAATTGTGAAGATGGTGCAGGGCTGGGCAGTGTTTCCTTCTTTTGTATACAAAGTGGCTCTGAGTAGAAACCAACTAACTTGCAGCCAGCAACCATCACATGATTGTAATGTGTGAAATGCTGTCTACCTGAGGAACTCATGTAAGACCAAGTCTTTTTCCCTTGATATCTGGTAGCCGCGGCATTTTCTACCTACCCACTGCAATACCAAAATCCCAGACTCCTAGAAGGTATTCAAGTGTTCAGTATTAACCATATTATTGGCATAATAATTTAGGAAAAGTGAGCCATTCTTGTGGATTTGAGACTGGTAGAAACTTCCCCCAAATCCAAAGGCTTTGGGAACTGACTTTTCCAGGGAAAACTGTTTCAAACCTACCTCATTAGCTCATTTCTTCAAAGATAAATTGTTCTGAAGATTTGGAGGAGAAGATGATTTTTAAAAATAGTTTTATTGCCATATATGTCACACATTGTAGACTTTAATTGTTCGATCAGACTAAGAAGATTTGTGCAACCATCACCATCATGAATTTCAGAACATTTTCTTCTTGTATTAATTGTTATTAGCTTCCCATCTTCTCCCCTACTTCCCAGCCTTGCACCTAGATCAATGGCTCTCAACCTTCCTGGTGCCATGACCCTTTCATACAGTTCCTCATGTTATGGTGATGCCCAATCATAAAAACATTTTCATTGCTACTTCATAGTTGTAATTTTGCTACCGTTGTGAGTGGGGTGACCCCTATGAAAAGGTCATTCAACCCCCAAAGGAGTCATGACCCACAGGTTGAGAAGCACTGACTTAGGCAATTGTCAATCTACTTACTGTCTTTATAGATCTACTTATTCTGGAATATACACACACACACACACACACATGCTTGCATGAAGCAAGCAAACCAAAATAATGATGACTACACAAGAATATGGTGATTGTTAGCTATTAACCACTCAATTTTTACCTGAAATATGACTTTGCAGGTAGCAGCCCACTCTAGTTAGACACTGCAAATGCATCCCTGGAAGAAAAGGGATGTAAGGGAGCAAAACATTAGAAATTGATGTCTTTTTTCTACTCAAACATCCTGCAACTGGCAACAATATTGTTGTAACTAATGGCATTGAGTGGATACCCTCCTCATGGCCATCCCATGAAATACACAGGAAACAAGGCCCCCCCCCCATTCTGCTTTATCCTCAAGTTGGTAATAGATTGCACTGTTGTGATCCATAGGTTTTTCATTTACCAATTTTAATGATAGATGGCCAGTTATTTCTTCTTTGTCCATTGTAGTCTGGAAGCTCTGCTGAGCCCTACTCAACATCCTGACTTCAATGTCAGAGGAAGGTGGCAATGCACGCAGTGTATTGACTGGGCATCAGTCTGAGTTAGATGAGAATTCTACCATGGAACACTTGTCTTTCCACTTTGCAGCAAACCACATCAGTATTAAAAGCATAACTCCACTAGACATGACATAAAGTCCTGTTGCTGTTGTTAGGTACCCTCAAACCAGTTCTGACTTACATTGAGCCTCTGTACAAAAGAACAATATGACTTCTGATCCTGCTTCACCCTCATAATACCTATAATGATTAAGGCCATTGTTTTAGCTACTGTGTTGCTTCATCTTATCAAGGGTCCTTCTTTCAAGGCAGGGGGGTCTCACCCTCTACATTACCAAGCATGGTATTCTTCTTCTGAGACTGAGGTCTATCCTAAGTGGGACAAAGTCTCGCCTTCCTCAATTCCAAATAACATTGGGGTTCTACTTCTTTCATTTACAGATATGTTTGTGCTTTCATTAGCCCATGGCATCTATAATATGCCTTGTGTTCAACCAGGTAGACTGGAGAAAAAAATCCAGAAACAGGCTTGTAAAAAAGAGAGATCTTTATGTCCAAAAGTAATTGCATATTAAGCAAACATCCCAGCCCAGTCCATATCAAGCCCAAAAGTCTACTACCAGCCCCTATGCTCAGTACCAATACTTCTATAAATACTTCTTCAGACTCATGCAACACATGAAATGACACTGAATGCAGGAAGGTCACAGGCCAGTGGGTCAAAAGTCTTGTGGATACAGTAGTGATGGAAGCATTTCAGTGCTGACATGGAAGTCTACATGGCTCCTTCCATTTGAGGGCTCTGGTTGGGGTCATTGTGGCTCCATGTGTATTGTCTGCAGGAAGACGAAGGAGAAAGTGTGTGTGTCCAGCCTTCTGGGGAGTTCCCAGAATCCTCAGGAGAAGGCCATGCCCATTGAAGCATTATAGGCTATAATTACGTACCTGCTACATTCTTCAACCCCAACACATCAATTCTTTTCCTTATTCATTTTCCCTGCATATGAGGTCACTGTAAATATCAGGACTAAATAAAATATGGCATTGTTTAATTTCTCAACTTATATATTAACCATAAATTCAAGAAGAGTGAAATCCTTTCACTTGACAATGTTGATCTTTATTTATCGCTGTGTTATGTATTAATCAGGACAAAGATGGGAATTTATACTCCTGTAAATAGTTAATCTCATCAACTCACAGGGGCAATTCTACTCTGTCCCATAGAGTTGACTATGTGTCAACAGTGACTTGATTTCTGTGCTTTTGTTTTGTTTGTTGTGTGTTGGTGCAGTCATGAGGAAATATATTTTATTTATGCAGAGGTGAAATTCATCCTGAAGGCTGTACTTTGAAATTTGTGATCATGATCAGTAAGTTCTCTTCATGTCCAGTGATCAGTTTTGCATCATCTACATACTACATGCAGTTAATGAGTCTTCCTTCCATTGTTTATATAATCCAACACCTTAGATTATTTATTTATGGGATCAAGATTAGAGAAAGGTTTATTAACAACCTGAGATATGCACATGATCTGATGTTAGCTTTGCCGAAGATCAAGGATTGCAACCTTCAGTATAGATTACAACTCAAGGTTCGGAAAACATATATTCTCACAACTGGATCAATAAGTAACAACTTGAGAACAAGGAAAATATTAAAATTGTCCATAAATGTGGATGAAGAGAGACAGCAGGGGGTGGAAATGTGAAAATAAAAATAATTTATAAATTATCAACGGTTCATAAGAGTGGGAGGTGTGGGAGAGAAAAGGAGCAGATACCAAGGGCTCATGTAGAAAGAAAATATTTTGGAATTGATGATGGCAACCTATGTACAAATATGCTTGATAGAGCTTATGTGTGAATTGTTATAAGAGCAGTAAAAGGCCCCAATATAATGATTTATTAAAATTAATAGTATTTTTTAAAAAAGATGGAAGTTGTCAAGAATTTTGCCTTGCTTGTATCCACAATCAATGTTCATGGAAACCACAGTCAAGAGATCAAGCAAGACACTGTATTAGGGCAACCTGCAGCACATGACCTCTTTCAAGTGTTGAAAATCAGGGTGGCAACTTGGAAGACTCAGGTGCACCTGATTCCAGCCATGATATTTTCGATTACCTCATGTCGCAGGGGAAAGTTAGATATCAAACAGGGAAGACTGAGGAATTTATGCATTTGAAATACAGTGCTGTATTGAAAGTACTGTATTGAAAGACTGCCAAAAGGACAAATAAATTTATCTTGGAAGAAATACAGCCAAAATACTCCCTAGAAGCAAGGAGACAAGACTTCCTCATTATTACTTTGGATATGTAGTCAAGAGAGACTGGTCCCTATAAAGAACATCATGCACAGTAAAGTGGAGGAACATGAAAAATAAGAAGGCCCTCATCAGATGGATTGACACAATGGCTACAACAATGGGCTGAAACAGAATTGTGAGGATGGTACCAGATTTGGCAATAGTTTCTTCTGTTGCACAGAGGGTTGTTGTGGCAATCATGTATTCAAGATATCAATTTTATGATTGAGATGTAGGATAGGGGTGGAGTCTAGCCTGTGAATCTGTAGATAGCTATTGAGTAGCCAATGAGGCCTCTGTGTGGGCATGGTTTTCTCCTGAGACTTCTGGGAAATCTCGCAATATTTCCCTCGTGGAGAAGAAAATCTCCCCAGCTGTTTGGATTCAGTCTCTGAGAAGACAAACTACAGACAAGACAACACGGAAGCGTCCCAGGAGCTGGAGGAGCCAGAGAAGTCAAGCAGCCTTACCCTGATGGAACCAGACCTCTGAACCTGGAGAAGCCATGTGGAGACCCCTGCCAGTGCTGAGTTGCTTCTATCACCACTGGATGCTGTTAATGGACCCTGAGCGCTGGAAGCGAGGAGACCCCTGCCTGTGCCGGGACTCTGCACCCTCTGGCCTGTGACTTTGTGAGTCGGAAGGAGACTTTGTAGACTGGTATCAGGAATCTGGGCCAATATTGGACTTATGACTTTGAACAAGACTGGGTTGTGATGCTTTCTCAATGTTCCATTGCTCCTGCATATAAACCTTACCCTTGTATCAATATGCATGCCTATGGATTTGTTTTTCTAGTCTACTCAGACGAGAAATATGCTATGGAAATAACGGAGCAGCACCTTGAAAACAACAGCAACAACAGCAACACAGATTGAATAATTATGATGAGAGAATAAAATGGTGGCTGATATTGTTCCTAATTTTAAACCACAGCACCCCCTTATTTTGTTCAATGACTGTTCCTTGGTCAATGTACAGGTTTTATATGAGCCCAATCAATTGTTTGGTAATTCCTATTTAACAATGTTTCTTTAATCTGTCATGATCTGCACATAAAAAAGCTTAGGATATACCATAAAATACAAGGGAGTCGCTTTTGGAAATCCTCTGCGTGTAGCCAATATCTATGATAGATTCTGTGTTTCTTGTCCTGTTCTACAACCAGCTTGGATTTGTGGCAGTTCCCAGTCGTGTACTGATACAATCATTTATTTTAATTATATTCAGAAAGTTTTTGCTTACATATATTAATGATAATGATGTTGTTTGATATTTTCTATATTCTGTTGAGTCACCTTTCTTTGGAAAGGGTAAATGAATGGCTCCCTTCCAGTTGGCTCGCCCACTAGCTGTCTTCAAAATTTCTTGGCATAAATCAGTGACTTTCCAGTGTTACATCCATTTGTTGCAAAATCTCAATAGGCATTCCAGAAATCCCTACAACCTGTTTTTTTTTTTTTTTGCCAATGCCTATTTTCCATCTTGAACTACCTCCTTCAATATGATAAAAATGCCTTGATCGTATGTTAGCTCATAAAGTTGTGGGTTATCAATCAGTTCTTTTTGGTATAGTGATGCTATTATTTCCACCTTCTTTTGAAGTTTCAGCATCCTTTAAGGTTTTGCAGATAGGATCCCTCAAAATATGAATTTGAAGCTTGGATTTTTTTTCCTTCATTTTTTTTTCTGCTTCAGAAATGTTGGTAATATGTTATTCCCTGTGGGACTTCTAATTTGAGTCTTTGCATGTGTCATTATAATTTACTATGCTTTCTCAATCAAACTTTTGAAATATTTTGTTCATATTTCTTTCATTCCCATTCTGTGTGTTAGAAACTTTTCGATGGATGTCAGAATCTTTATATACACCATCAACACCACTACACACACACGCTTATAGCTAAAGAACAAAAGCCATCCTTGGTATCATTTCCATCATCAAAACCATATCTTACATCTACCAATCCTTCTTTGTTTCCAGCTTTTACATTCTTATCCCCAGTAATTATTAATACTTCTTGATGATAGGGTAGTCAACTGCAGATTGTGAAAGTTGAGAGAATCACCCTTTTCTTCATTTTTGACATTAGTAATTCATGTGTAAGTTTGAATAGTAGTCATAATAACTGGTCTTACTTATAGGCATATAGATAGAATCCCATCACTGACAGCACTGTACTTAAGGATATATCTTGAAATTTTCTTTTTAATGATGAACTTGACACTGTAAACCCAAACCCCACTGCCCTCAAGTTTATTTTAACATATAATGACGCCTTACTTTCCAAGACAGGAATTCTGTAACTCAGTAGTGGCACAAACTTTTTTCCTAGCTAGTTACTTGAAGGACAATCCTTTATTCTTTCACTGCAAGCATTGAGACTGTGAACATCTTCTTCCGCATACTTCCATGATAATTGTGTTAATCTGGGTAGACTAGAGAAACAAATTCATAAACATTCATAAGGATATAAGGGAAAGGTTTATATACAAGCAGCATGGAGCATTTAGAAAGCATCCCAAACCAGTCCAGTCCAGGTCATAAGTCCGATATTAGCCCATATGTCTGATATCAGTCTAATAAAGTCTACTTCCAACTTACAGAGCACATGCAATGACAACAGGATAATCACAAGCCAATGGGTGCAGAACCTTGTGTATCCAGCGTCAGTAGAAGCATCCCAGTGCTAGCAGGGGTTCCCCCCTGCCTCCTCATTTCCAGGGCTCAGTGTCTATCTGCAGTATCCATTGGCTGTAGAAGCATCTCAGTACTGGCAGGGGTCTCTCTGTGTTTATTCAGCTTCCGAGGTCTGGTTCCATCGGGCAAATCTGTGTGGCTTCTCCTCTGGCTCTTCCAGTCTCCAGGACTCAAGGTCTATAGCATGTTGCCATGTTGTCTTGTTTGTAGACTGTCTCCAAGAGACTGAGTCAAGTCTCTCATCTCCAATTGGGAAATATCGTGAGACTCCCCAGAATTCTCACAGCCATTCCCACACAGAGGTCTCATTGATTATCTCCAGATTGACAGGCTAGACTCTACCCCTACACTCCCAGTGCTGAAATTGACACAGATCACTGACTACCACAATAATAACTATTATGTCCATGGCATTCATATCAAGTGTGTGCTTAACTGCCATATGGGAGAGATTCAATATGGCCATGTTGAAGCCTCATTGAAAAAGTCTCCAAAGAAATATCGAAAACCAGCAGACAAGTTTCAGCAACCTGAATTTTGGACCTCCCCTGAGGAAGAGAAACCTCTAATACTTACATCTTTGTGTAGCAGAGGGATTAAGTGACACAAGTAGCCCTTCAAAAAAACAAAACACAGATTCTGTGCTGCCCATCAGGATGCCTGCAGAACCAATATTCTCTGGCTGACTGGATTCAGCAGAAAACTCACAATCCCCTTCCTCCTCACCTGCTTATATTCAACACTGCAGAAGACACTAAAACTTCCCTCTCAACATAGTTGGGGGAAGGTTGAACCTGAATGTGAGTAAGCGCATGTATAGCCTTCTATTCCCTAGGACTGAGAGGATCCCAACTCACTCACTGCATTCCTGCTGGATAAGGGAGATTTAGGTCAGCTTAGGCTGACTGCCAAGGCCTGACTGGAAAACTCTTGGGGAATGGATTGTAGAGAAACTTCCCTGAAGCACCAGAAAGAATGTTCAACCCAGGACTGGCACAGAATTATATGGGCATATGTTAGAGGAGAGAATTGGGACTGTAGAAATGTGTATTTCTCTGAGGGCTCTGGCTTTGAAACAGGATCATTTGTCTTCTCAGCCCATACCTGCATAGAGTGTGGTCCTTACTGTAATATACAAAGTCAGTGAAAACATCTTCAGTAAGTGCAAGGCTGATATTTTGAGGAGTCTCTTCTATTGCTGAGCGTGGCCTGGTCCTTCCCCTGTGACGTGAGAAATGGCTTTGGAACCAGAATGCTGATGGAGGCAATATTTAACAGCTTACATGTCTTTGTCCCGCTAGTACTAGCTAGTGTCACACTGCCTAGCCACCTTTGACGTTGGCTCCATAATAAGTGAATGGGACGTGCCTTCTATCCAGAGACAAATAGTAAAGCAAAAACAAAAGCCAACCAGCACCATGGCTCAAAAGCAAAAGTCAATTTCTGCACACATACAGAGATAAGAGAAGAAAACTGCAATTGCTGGATCTACATATAACCTCCTCCCTGGGAGACAGACAACAGAAAAGTGGGTGAATGGAGATGGCAGACAGTGTAAGACATGAGAGAACAATAATAATTTATAAATTACCAAGGGTTTGTGAGGAAGATAGGATGGGCAAGAGAGGGAGAGATAAAAGGAGGAGTTGCTACCAAGGGCTGAAGTATAAAGAAAATGTTTTGAGAATGATGATGGCAACAAATATACAAATGTGCTTGACACAATGCATGTATGTATGTATTATTGTGATAAAAGTTGTATGAGCCCCCAATAAAATGATTCTTTTCAAAAGAAATTAACAATCTGTGATCTCCAAGACCAATTTCTTGAGCTCATGAGAGAAGAAAATCAAGCTATCAAAAAATCAAAAAAAAAAAAGGCTAAAGAAAAGCTAAGAATCCTTTGGGACAGTATCAAAAGGAACAACTTACATCTGATGAATATCCCAGGACAGAAAGAGGAAAAATGCTTGAAGAACCATTAAAGGAGAATTTCCTTAATAGTATGACAGAAAATAAAATAGTTATTCAAGAAGCACAGAGACAACCAGAGTCAATCCCAAAAGAATATTACCATGACATATAATAGTTAATCTTTCCAATGTCAAAGCAAATGAAATAATTCTGATAGCCATATGAGAAAAAAAATCATGTTAATGACATGCAATTGGGATAATTTTAGATTTTATTATCAAAACCTTGCAGGCAAGATGGCAATAATGGATTGATATATGCAAAAAATTGAAACAATACATTGCCAACCTAGAATCCTATATCCATTAAAATTATCTATGAAGATAATGAGAAGAAAAGATTTTTTTTAGATTAGGAAAATGAAAAGAATTTAAAAACACAGGATAGCTTATAAAAAACATTAAAACTGTGTTCTTTGGACAGAGAAAACAACAACAACAAATAGACACCAAAAACTACCTTAAAGGATATTATTATGGAGAAAACATACTAATTACTTGTTGGAAGTAATAATTGATGAAGCATTATAAGATAATTTTTCCAGTATTATGATAGAAGATAAAATAACATAAAAGACAGCAAATTATTTTGAATTTAAAAGAAAACTACACAAACATATTATCCTCTGAAACAGAATTAAATTCTTGTAAAACAAAAATAGGAAAACATGTAAGTAAATTAAGCAAAGATTTTTAAAATAAAGAAATTTTTACAAGAAAATCCACAAACAAAAGAAATGCACGGGGCTGAGCCTCGGTGCATAATGGTTGAGTGCGGGACTGCGGCCCACGGACTTGGCAGTTCAAATCCAGCAGCAGCTCTCCAGGAGCAAAGCTGGGTAGCTCCCACAACCACCAGAGGGCAGTGATGCCCCCCCCAAAAAAACTCAAAACAAAACAAAACAAAAAGAAATGCACAAGAAAAAAATCATGAATGCTGAAATCAATATCACCATAAGAAATAACCAAGTGATGACAATGAAGCCACACTTACCAAGGTTATTTTTCTTCGGGGCCATTGGCATAGCTCCAATTCATGGTCATCTAGGCACAACAGATGGAAGCACAGCACTGCCCAGTGCCATTCTCACAATGCTTGCTATTTCCAAGTTCATTGATACAGCTACTGTGTCAATCCATCTTATGGAGGACCTTCCTTTTATCACAACCACTCCACTTTACCAAACATGATGTCTTCTTAGCAGTCCATGGTACCTTACATATTCTTCTCCAACACTATAATTCCAATGCATTAATTCTTCTATGGTCTTATTCAATGTTCAACTTTGTGTCATGCATATGATTCAATGGAAAATACCATGGTTTGGATAAGGCACATCTGAGTTCTCACAGTAACATCCTTGCTTTTCAGTACTCTAAAGAGGGGTCTTGCACAACAGGTTTACCTAATGGAATGCATCTTTTGATGTCTTGATTGCTGCTTTCCTGCACATGATTGTGGATCCAAGTAACAAAAAATTATTGATTTTGCCCACCATTTGTCTGCCAGTTTATAGGATTGTGGTGGCTTGTGTTCTGTGTTGCAAGGAGTTATGTCACTGGTATTTCAAATGACAGTAGGGTTACTCAAAGTGAACAATTTTCAGGGGATCTTCCAGACTAAGAATAGACAATGAAGAAGAACATGTTTCTCTACTTTGTAGAAAGAAGCCACTGAAGACTTTGTGCATAGTTTCGACGATCTGAGAAATACTGAAAACTTAATACATATTTACACAATATTTGATGTAAGTGGATTGAACTCACTGGTTAAGAGACAAAGACTAACAGAATAGATAAGAAAATATTTTAATATGCTGCTTATAAAAAACCCTTAGATACAAAGACAAGCAGAGTCTAACAATCAAAGGATGAAAAGAAATATGTCACGATAGCAGCAGTCAAAAGAAAACAGGAGCAGCAAAATTACTCTCTGGCAAAATAAACATGAAAGTAAAAGCTGTCAGAGACGAAGAAGGCTAATTTACAATCATGAAGCGTCAATTGAGCTAGATCATAACCATAGTTAATACATATGCATCCTATGAAAGATCTTCCAAATTCCTTTATTCAATTTCTTTTAGAAATTAAGACAAATGGATATAATAATATTTGTAAATTTCAACATATCACATTCAAGCAAAGATGTATCAACTAAAACGAAAACAGCAAAGGTATAGAATTAAGCAGCAAAACTAATCAACTTTATATCTTACTGAGAAACAGAACATTTTATTCATCAAAAACACATTTTCATTTTTTTTCTAGTGCACATAGGGCCTTCTCCAGAATAGATAACATTTTTCAGCCATGAAACAAGTATTAATAGATTTTTAAAATCATCGAGATACTACAAACCATTTTTTTATATCAAGATGATATAAAATTAGAAATGAATCATAGGATGTTCAACCCACAAGAGTCAAACACATGGAAATTGAACAATATTTTATTCAAAAACTGGGTAATTGATGAAATTAAAAAACACATTACCAAAATCCTTGAAACTAATGAGAACAAAAATACATCCTATTAAAATCTCTGGCACACAGTAAGAGCAGCACTCTGTGGGGAAATGTAGAGCTTTAAGTAGACACATCAAAAAGGAAGAAACAATTGCAACAAGACCAAGCAAACAAACCTTCAAGCCCTCAGGCCCTAGGTAAAAAGAAATCATAAAGACCATTAAGTGTCATTAAGTCAGTCCATCTGTGTGTGTGACCCACTCACCACAGAGAGAAATGGCACACAGTCCTGGCCATTCTCACCATTGCTCCTATGCTGAGGTCATGGTTGCAGCCACAGTGACAATTCATTTCTCTGAAGATCTTCCTTGTCTTCACTGCTCCTCTAATTTAGCATGATGTCCTTCTGTAGGGCCTGGTCATGTTTCCTGAAAACATGTCCTAAGTATGCAAAACCAAGTCTTGCCATTCTTGGCTCTAAGAAGTATCCTGGTTCCACTTCTTCCAAGACAGATTTTGGTTGTCCTTTTAGCAGTCAATGGTATTTTCAATATTCTTCCCCAGCTCTACCATGCAAATGGATTTATTCTAAAAAGATAGACAAGAATTAAATCAATCAGAATATAAAAAGAAAGAATGAAATCAGCAAGACAAGAAGCTGTTCGATTAAGTCACTGGCAAACTAAACAAAGGAAAAGGAGAAAAAAAGCAAGATAAATGGGTGGATTACAACAGAACCAAGTGAGATACAAAATATCATGGTACAGTATTATGAAAAATTATATTCCAACTAATTTGGAAATCTAGACAAAATGGATACATGTCTAGTAACACATTACCTACTTAACATGAATTGATGTGGAAAGCAAGCCTATAGCATGAGAAGAATTAGATCTGGGCTTGATAGGATCCTGTTTCTGATTTGATTTGATGGGCTAGGCTGTGCAACTACATGGAATACGGTTGTTGGGGTTTTTCCTTGGTAAGTATTATATTCCACAAACAATAGGGATGCATAGTGTATATAGATAGATGATAGATAGATAGATAGATAGATAGATAGATAGATAGATAGATTATATATGTAGATAGATAGATTAAAAAATTTTAAAGAGACATAGGAGGATCACAGTCTTAAAAACCCTCCACACTCATCACCCATCAGGTCTAAACACTAGTCTGTGATTATAAAAGGAGGGGGGAAACTAAAATGAACTTGGATTCTGTAGTGACATACAAGTTTATTGTGAATAGAAAGAAAAATATATATCCTTGAACTGTAGAGAAGGTCTTACAATACATTAAGCCTGCAAGGGACACAAGACCTTCTTTAGAGTTCAAGGCTTGCCATTATTCTATTATCAAAAAATTTAAAAGCATGAATTTTCCTATTGTATCGATTATAGAGAAAGTATCCAGAACTTCCTTCAGTCATGTGACACTGGCAAAAAAAAAAAAAAAAGCTTGAACCCATAGAAATCTTTTGACAAGCAATGGGATTAGCCAGGGTTGAGCTCTGGTTCAAACATGGGGGTGATAACCATAAGAACAGCAGCTCTAAGTCATCATCCGCTATGTAGGATAAAAAGGAGGCTTTCTACCCCCCATAAAGAGTTACAGCCTTAAAAACCCACGGGAGCACTTGTCCTCTGTCATATAGGGTGGCTATGAGTTGAAATTGACTTGAAGGTGACAAGCTCTTGTTTTTAGTCAGAAATTGGCTCAGTAAGAATGTTAATAAGACTTGAAACTAATTTACAGTTCTCTAATTTACAATTCTCTAATTCAATTCCTACCACAGAGTTCCCTGGTCAGTTAATATATGAAAGATAAGAGGACAGTGGAAAAATCTATTCATTTAAATTGACATGTTCCCACACTTAACTTTCGTTTCCTGATTCTTGAAAGCAATGCCTCTAATTTATTTCAAATTCTAAAAGGAGTCTCTAAAGATCCAAGCAAATAAGGTAGGATGTGGTTATCACCTCTCCCTGACACTTCCTCCTCAATTGTCTGTGTAATAACATGTATAAGTAGAAGTAGAAATCTGTGCTTCCCTTTGGGGGTCATATGCATCTTCTCCACTCCATCCAAACTTCATACTATATCCCATTGTAAGTATTAGTTTCCCTGAAAGAGGGGGCCACCAAAAGTAGCAGAAGTCAGGTGGCCTCAGGGAAGTCTACCAGTCAAGCAAACACTATTCTTTTTCTCAACAGAAGAAAGCAGGAGTCTAAACAATGGAAAAGGCATTTGAGGTAACCCTCTGTTGTTCTCACATTTTGGATAACAAAAGGGACTAGTGCAATGGAAACATAATACTCACAAGAAACAAATCGGTCTTGGGCGTACAACCAGAATGCTCCTTAGAGTAAAGGATGGAAGAAGTTTATATCATGTACTTTGAACATGTTATCAGGAAAGACCAGTCCCTGTGCTTGGCAAAGTCTATGAGGCATGAAAAAGAAGACCCTGAACAAGATGGGTTGAACCAGGCCTCAAACACAAGAGCTGTTGTGAGGCTAGCACAGGTGGCTGGGGATATTTCATTCTCATAGTGTTCCTATGAATCAGAACCAAAATGGCAGTCCTTAGCAACAATTCACCTTCTCAACTGAAAGCAATAAAATGCACACTTACAGAGTAAACTTTGGGTCAGATCCCACAAATACTGCCATATTCTTGGGTGACTTTTTCTCCACCATTATCTGAAAATATCACCATGATTTAGTGAATATCACCATGATTAGTGAAGCTAATTTGTGTTGTGATTATTGTTGTTCTTGTCTGTCATCTCATCAGCTTCCGGCTCATGGTAGCCCCATGCACTGTGGAATGAAATGTTTTCCGGGCCAGCATCATTCCCAAGGTCACTTGCTGGTTGGACCATGATGGTCCAGCATCATAGCAACGTGTAAGCCACCTGTACTAATAGATGGATTGTGGCTGCATATGAGTTGTTTTGGACAGGAACTGAACTTGGGTATCCCATTTGGAAGGCAACAATCCTAACAGTGAACCCTCATTTTGAAATTAATGAATCAAAGTCTTCGGAAGCTGTGATATTTGATGACATGTATTCCACCAGCACAACCAGAAGCACACTCTAGAACAGGTCAAACATCACACAGACTGGTGTGCTCCTTCCATGTGGACTTTGTTACTTCTGAGTTAGATAGATGGTCACTTGTTTATCTTCAAACCTTTAAGACCCCAGACACTATATCTTTTTTTTATATAAATTTTATTGTGGGCTCTTACAGCTCTTTTTTTTCTTACAGCTCTTATAACATTCAATACATCATTCATAATAAGCACACTTGTAAACATGTTGCCACATTCATTTCCAAACATTTTCTACTTGAACCCCCAACATAAGCTCCCCTTCCATCCTTTCCTGTAGTTCTTTTTCTCTAAATTCCAACTCCCCATATTTCCCTACCCCCTTCCTCTCCTCCATGAACTCCTAATAATTTACAAATTGTTATTACCTCTTCATATTGTACACTGTCCAATGTGTCACCTCACCCACCCATCCCCGGCTGTCCGCACCCCAGAGAGGAGATCACATATACATCCCTGAAATTAGTTCCCCCTTTCTATTCCACCATCCCTCCACCCTCCCAGTGTCACTACTCACCCCCACTAGTCCCAAGGGATCATCTATCCTGTCTAGCTGAATCTGTCTGGTAGAATTGGGATCATGATAGTCAGACACTATATCTTTTTGATCGTGAGCACCATCAGTTTTCTTCATTGACTGTGAAAGGAAGGTGAGCATCACAGAATATTGGATTGTTAGGACAAAGTGTTCCTATTTTGAGGAAGTACTTGAGTCGAGGCCCAATGTCCATCTGCAACCTTAATTCTTTTATTTAATCACCCTGACTCCCTAAATCATAACTCTTACCATATAGATATGAGTACACAGTTCTCTCTCTCACTTTCTCTCTCTCTATATATATATATAATATAATATATAATTATATAAATGTCCTCTGCCTCCTACTTTTTTATTCTATTTCCTTTTACTTCCCTCTTGTCCCACTACCATGTTCGGCCTTCATTTGGGTTTAGTAATTTCTTGCTGCTACATTGCCCTTGATTATGCCCCACTAGGCATTCTAAGTTCTTCTTTCCACTGATTTTAGTTCACTTGCAGTTGCCTTGTTGTTGAGTTGAGTGTCCCTCTTTTTTCTCACACCTCCCCTTCTCTTGTAAATCCCCACCTGCTGAACCACTGTCTTTCTTTTCAGCTTTATCCTGCCTACCTTATCTAGATAGACATGCAAACACATGGTTGAAGGTATGGATTGTGATGAGAGATGTAAGATCCCCTAATAAAAGGAGGGGAAAAACTGTGGGGGAAAGTCCTATAAAAACTAAATTGAAAAAAGTACTTGACACAATGTATGTTTGGATTGTTATAAGAACACATAGGAAAAACACAAAGGGATGGAGAGGATAACCTGGCCCACCAAGTCCCAAGGATGATGTTTCTACTCAGGGCAGACGATGCATGAGGAGGGCCATAGCTTGTTCCCACAAGAGGACGCAGCATACTGCCCTGAACCATGATGCTGTGAGGGACAGTACTGAAGGCAGAGTGCTGGAATAGTGCATGGTCTGGTCCCATCACACTGGGGCAAAGTACTGAGGGCATGCAGCAGAGCAGCAAGGGGAGCAGACTGATGAAACCCTGAGGAATACTAAAAATAGATTTGGGAGACAGAGTGTGGCACCCCGGACTCTACTGGAAAACACTCATAATGGCCAAGAAACAGATCTCGAATTATTTATATATTTTCCCATTTTTGTCAGTGACTTTCCCTTAGTTATTGCTATTTTGTGTTTGTTTTTTGCTATTGTTATTATATTTATGACTTTGACTTCCTTTGTTGTCTTATTTAGCTCTGTCTGTTTTTGTTTTCAATTATTAGTGTATCTGCATGTCTATCTAGATAAGATAGGCAGGATACATAATTTGGAGATGAAAAGAACTGGACCAGGAGTGGTGGGAGAAAGGAAGGGGTGGGGAACCAACCCAGGGACAAGGGGATAATAAATAAGTGAATTAAAATCAGTGGAAAGGTTTCTGTAGGAAGCCTAGTGGGGCTCAATCAAGAACAATGTAGCAGCATGAAATTACTAAACCTGAAAAAAGGTCAAACATGTTGGTGGGACAAAATGGGAAGTAAAAGAAAATAGAGGAAAGAACCAGGAGGCAAAGACATTTAAAGAGGCCTAAATACAGGTATATACATATGTAAACACACATATATGTATATATAATGAGAGGGGAATAGAACTATGTACTCATAACTATATGTTAAGAATTAATGTTGCAGATGGACATTGGGTCTCAACTCAAGTACTCTCTTAATGCAAGAATACTTTATTCTAACAATCTGACATTCTGCGATGCTCACCTTCTTGACACAACACAGAAGACAAAATGGGTGCATAAGCAAATGTGATGAAGAAAACTGATGGTGTCAGGCTATCAAAAAGATGTCGTGTCTGGGTTCTTAAAGGCTGAGGATAAACAAATGGCCATCTAGCTCAGAATCCATAAAATACACATGGAAGAATCACATCAACTGGTGTGATATTGAGGTGTTGATGGGATCAGGCATCAGGCATCTAGGACCCAGAATGAAACCATATCCAAGGTGAATGGAGAGGGGACATGCAGTGGAAACTCAATACCCATCTGTAGACAACTGGACACCTCCTCATAAAGGGGTCATAGGAAAGGGATGAGGCTGTCAGGGTGCAGCATAGCGCTGATGAAATATACAACTTTCCTCTAGTTCTTGTTCTTTGGTGCTTCCTTCACCCCACTACCATGATCACAGTTTGACCTTACAAATGCATTAGATCAGAATATGTACATTGTTACAGATAAAAGCCTACAACACAGGGAATCCAAGATAGATAAACCCCTCAGGGCCAACAAGATACCAGTAGGATTAGGGGAGGGTTTGGGGAGAAAGGAGAAACTGCTCACAAGGATCAATCTAGAACACCCTCCCGGGGGGGGGGGGCAATGGAAAGTGGGTGAGGGGCAACAGATGACAATGTAAGATATGGAAAACAAATCTATAACTTACCAAAGGTTTTCAAGAGAGGACAAAATGGGTAGCAGATATCCGGGGCTCAAGTGGGAAGAGAATGGTTTGAAAATGATGATGGTGGCATATATGCAAATGTGCTTGACACAGTGGAGAGATGTATGGATTATGTTGAGATATGGGAGAGCCCCTAATAAAAGCAGTTTTAAAAAATATATAGCATCTGGGGTCTTAAATTCTTGAAGATAAACATGCAACCATATAGCTAAGAAGCAACAAAGCCCACATGGAAGAAGCACAGTAACCTGTGTGATCATTAAGTATAAATGGGATCACTATCGCACATCAAGGATCCAGAACAAAATATATATATATATATATGGATGTGAATGAAGGAAAGAATGGAGGGGAGACCCAAAGCCCATCTGTAGTCAA
The DNA here is from genome assembly GCA_004026705.1 of Nesogale talazaci. NCBI lineage: Eukaryota > Metazoa > Chordata > Mammalia > Afrosoricida > Tenrecidae > Nesogale > Nesogale talazaci. The sequence goes on along the minus strand of PVJH01014639.1, from coordinate 1,799 downwards.
TTACACATCCTCACACAGAATGCTCACAAAGAAGAGATGAGTCAGACAGGGTGCAGTAAAATACCTATGAAACATACAACTCTCCTCTTGTATTTTTTTTGGGGGGGGGGCATCACTGCTCTCCGGTGGTGGGAGTAGGAGGCCCAGCTCCACTGCTGCTGGAATTAACCCTCCGTCTCAGTGGGCCGCAGTCTCTCCTCTAGTATTTTAATGCTTCCCTCCACCCCACCACCCACTGTGATGACCCCAAAAAAACCTGGCTAAACATGAGCTTGTATACGGATATAGATCAGAGCTGGAAACACAGGGAAGACAGGACAGATAAAGAGACAGACTCAGGACCAATAAAGAGAATAACATTACCAGGAGGAAAAGGGGAAGGTGGGGGGAGAAAGGGAGAACTGATAATAATGGTTGACATAAAACCACCTCCAATGGGGACAGACAACGGAAAAGTGGGTCAAGGGGGAAAGTGACTCATGTAAGACATGAAATAATAATAATTTATAAATTATCAAGGGTTCATTAGAAAGGAAAGGTGAGGGAGGGGAGCAATATGAGCTGATATCAAGAGCTGAAGTAGAAAGAAAATATTTTCAAAATTAGGATGACAACATATGTACAACTGTACTTGCCACAATGGATGGATGGGTGGATTGTGATAAAAGCTGTAAAAAAAAAACAAAATAAAATATTTTTTCTCTTTATATATTTATATAGATAGAAGGATATATAAGATAAGAAATAAACAGCTATGAAGCAGTACAAATGACTCCGTGCAACTCACTTGCATGAGACAGCTGGTAGACTGGCAGTCCTTGGAGCCTTGAGAGTCACCGAGTAGTCCTCTGTAGAGTAATTCAGGCTATCCGGCCACAAGAAGCAAACAGCAAAGCGCATCACCAACAGTCAGCCAGATGACAGAGTCCAACAGTCCCCAGCTCAAGTGATGTATATTCTAGGAGCGTGGAGAAGCAGGACTTGAAGGAACCTCAACTCACAGTAACACAGTCCATAATTAGGTGTCCCAAGGGTAGTGTCACTTGGAGATCAAGGAACAGGACAAACAAGGCAGCCGGCTGGTCTGAAGATCCAAGAGCAAGAGAACCAGAGAGGGCCTCGCCCAATCATTTCTATCTCTATCCTTTAATTGATCTCCTGTGTTCATTGGCCATGTTGTCACAATAGACCTACCTATCTTCTTTGGCCATGTTGGCACAACAAGCTTGCCTATCACAATCACATTAAAAACAATCCATGTCTTTTCCCATGTCACGGAGTCAACCATGTCTGAATTTGTTCAGACTCATTAACCATCTCTCTTTAAGTAACTGTTTCGGGAGGGTCTTGTGGTCTTTTTCTCTTTGGGGTCTCAGAGAGTGCTGTGCCGAGTTCTTCCAAAGAATTCTCAGCATCTGTTGTTAGCTGCTGTTTAGCCAGGTGCAATTCATGAGGACTCATGGACCAAACCAAAATTAAACCCTTACCATTCCTACTCATAGAAACCCAAAGGACAGGGCTTTGATGTCCCACACACTTGACCAGGCTAGACTCTTTTTTTTTTTTTTAAATTTTATTGGGGGCTCTTACAGCTACTATAGCATTCAGTACATCATTTGTATCAAGCACATTTGTACACATGTTGCCACATACATTTCCTAATATTTTCCACGTGAGCCCTTGGTACAAGCTCCTCTTTAAAAAAAACTCCCCTTTTCCCTGCCCCCCCTTTTTAAAAAAATTAATCATTTTATTGGGGGGGCCCTACAACTCCCATCACAATCCCTAACAACATCAGT
>PVJH01014638.1:0-56287 GCA_004026705.1 Nesogale talazaci | reverse complement strand
ACCGACCGCTGTCTCCCTTCCCCGTTTCTGTTGTTTGTCCCCCTTGGGGTGGGGGTGGGAAGGGAGCAGTAAATTTTCTTTAAAAACTTTTTCCCTAATAACTCCCCTGATTATTCTGCGTCCTCTGAGAAAACCTTTCAAGATTACCTCGAAGATAAACAAGAACAGTTGCTCTGGAGCGGACAGCTGTCTTGAATGTAACGAGCCCATGCAATGTCCATGCTTTGGTTGGACTCTTTTGAAGGCCTCCCTTGTGAGACTAAGGCAAGTAAGTCTGTGACCGAGAGAACTTGGCTGCAGTCATCCGCGGCCAGCGGACACATGCTCAAACAGTGTTTGGAAGACATCTGCGCATGTATGAGCTAGTGCCCTAGTGGTCATGCCTTTCTGACGTACCCTCCGAGGCGTGACTTCTTTCTACTGCATAGGATCTGCTCAACTGTCTAGCAGAAAAGCACTTGGTCAAACCCTACTATGTTCCAAAGACATATGCTAGGGACTCTCCATGACTATCCTGCCACCGGAAGCAGCAGGCCCTGAAGATCCTAGGACCTCTAGGGTGGGGAGGAAGTCACCAACAGGAAAGAACAAGGAGAGGGGAGGGGCTTTACGGTGTTGGTACTGCCAGGTGTCGTTTGGCACACCCATGAAATACCGGAGACGCTAGTGTTCATCCAGGCCAAGCACCTGTGAAGACCTAGAGCAGCGGTTCTCAACCTGGGGATTGAACGACCCTTTCACAGGGGTCACCCGATTCATAACGGTAGCAAAATGATAGTGATGAAGTAGCAGTGAAGATAATGTTATGGTGGGGGTGGGGGTGGGATCACCAACACATGAGGAACCTTATGAAAGGGTCGAGGCATGTAGAAGATTAAGAACCCTTGATCTAGAGTGAGAAAAACTAGAAAGGGCTTGTTTACATAAAGTCAGAGTCAATCTTACGAAACTGTGTCCATTCTTCAGTGAAATCCCAACTTCGCATTATTGTATCTAAGTGAAAGAAAACAGGGAAATTTCAGGACCTAAGCCCACTAGGTAGGTCAAGCCCATTGCTTAGGCCTTCAAACAACCACAACTTCAATGAGGCTCCTTAATAAGTATTCCCCTGTAATGCTGGCCTATGGCTTTTTTCTTTTTTTTTGGGCCTATGGCTTTTAATGAAAGCTGCAAACCTATGAGCAACGTTCTTCCTGGGTTATTGGCCCAGCAAGGGGGTGGCATGTGGGAACAGCAAGGAATACTACCAGGTATGGCGATGTCTTTTCCTGAGCTATTCCATTCGATCTTAAGTCAGTCCTGAGAGATCGCGGGTCTACTTAAAAGTTAAGCAGGTTAGACAGCTAATACAACCAATGAAATATACGAGTTGGGGGGGGGGAGGGCAGAAATATGAGGAGCAGATACCAGGGGCTTAAGTGCACAGAAAAAGTTAAGAATGATAATGGCAGTAAGTGTGCAAATGTGTTTTGTGTCCAATGGATGTACGAATGGATTGTGATGGGAATTGTACGAGCCCTCAATAAAATGATTAAAAACAAAAGAGAAATAGACAAGTTCAAGTAATTGTGCTCTAAGGGGAAATAATGGACGAGGAGCAGAATGATGGCAGTGGGAGAAAGGGACCACGGTGCCCTACTTCAAAGTGGGTGCAACTAGGAAATAGCAGCATCTCCAGCACGCAGGTCACAGATGATCAGCGACACTCCCTGAGGCTGAGGCACAAGGGAGGTTAGTTACCAGCAGGGAGGTGGCGATGACAAATAAACAACTCTAAGTCCTTTCTGATCTCCAGAGAGAAGATACTGGTGGGAATCTAGGCGGTGGAGACAAAAACTAGGTATTTCCCCCCAAGAGCTGTTAAATGGCAGTTCTAATTTTAACCACACTGAGACATTAGGTGGAGATGAAATTTGAAGACGGGAAATGAGAACCCCCAAATCTGTCAGTCAATCTCCTTTTTCGCCACAGTATTTACACTAATTAGCCTGCCATGGAAAAGCTGATTTCACCAAACATATTCATCTGTTTCTAGCAAGTCCACTCTAAGAAATAAATCTCCCTACGCTCCATCTATGAAGTGGAAGTGTATTTGAAATGAGGTGTGTGTTAAAGGACATCGCAGATGCAAGAGATTATACCACGGAACTCGCCTCTAAGCCTGGCTTCTCAACCCCCATAGTCTTTGATCTAAGAGAAACTAGGAATCGGGGATACCAGCACTTGCAGTATTTAAATCCTTTACTGTAGTGAAATGACAAAGAACAAATGATGTTTCACGTGCACGAGGGGGCTTTCAATGGGACAGTCCCACCCCCTGAACGCCCCTTTCCATGAACTGTCTGGAGCCCTTGATCTCCAGTAGCAGTCACGAGCAAGTCACCCCGGCCTCCCTTCCTGTGGCATCTCATTGAGCCGTCAATCACGCGCCCACAAACGCACAGCAGCCCCTCATCTATGCATCCAAGCTCACCAAGCTGGCTTCTTCGCCTGGGGCCTCTCCAAGGCTGCTGCCGCACGAGCTCTCTGCCCCCCGAACAAGCAGTCTCCTCCACTCAGACGTTCTCAAGTTCACGTGGGAGCTGAAGAGAACACCTCCAAAGGCACCCTGTCTAGTCCTCTCCTTGAAGACAAAGTCCTGAGGAGGGGTGGGCGGGCAGGTGGGCCTTTGTCGGCGGTTGCAGAGCTTACGATGGGTGTAGCCATGAGAGGTCTAGGCCTCCACCCCAGAAAGCACAGGGTGGGTTGACTTTTACCAAGGGCATCGACAGGTACCAGCCACGGGATACAGATACTCAGTGCCCTGGGCACAAACAGAGGCTCCATTGTATAGATCATTGAGCCATGAGCGGGTCCAGAGCAGGAACAAGAGCAGCCCAGCTGGACCACACTCCACTCCCTTCACTGCACAGCCCTGTCAGCGCCCCTTGAGCGACCATCTCCACCGACTCAGCAGTGAGGCAAACCACGTGGTGGTGATCGGAGAAGCGTGTTGCTCAGGCTGCAGGGACATTTCATTTGTTTAAATGTTTTTATTAAAAAAAAAAAAATTAAAGACCTTCATGGCACAACTTCTTCCCAGCACAGTTATGTTTTTAGTCATTAGCAGTTACAATGCAATTACAACCAATAAATCAATGGGAGGGGAGAAAAAAGGAAAACCCTCTGACCTCAAACCTTAAAAAAAAAGAAAGAAAAAGGTAGGGGGGTGGGCGGCACTTCAAACTTAAAACCAGACAACCTTTCAAAGTTCATTGCCAACACAACAGTTTTATATTGACATTCCATTTCCGACGATGGAGGATGGAGGATGGAGGCAGACCCAGGGAGTGCTGAGAAATAAAGTGTCCCGGTACAAGGTGTACAGATGAGGTAATTTACAACACAGAAGTTGTTACTCTGTAAACCCCTTGCCCCCCCACCCCCACCCAATTGGGTCTTTTTATTTTGCTTTTCATGCTTCTGCAGTGGCGCCGCAGTGAGCAGCTTCGCTAAACTTCCATTGATTTAGAAAGGCTCTTGGGTGCCGCTGGAGTCCTCTGAATTCACTTTCAGCCTGCCGGTGTGGGTGCCAGGACGTCCAGCTGTCTGCAGCCTCCCCACCAGCCTCCACTCCACCCAGATTCTCTGAGCTACAAGGGAGGGGCTCTGAAGGCTTGATTTTCAGCCCCAGCCCTCAAGAAAGCGAGAGTCCATTCCTCAGAAGTGGTCCGTTCAGATGGCAATCCAGTGCCAAGGTCATCACAAATCGCATCTCTGGCACAGCTGGTGCCTGCGGCCTCTGCACAGATGCAGCCTGGAGGCTCCCACAGCATTCCAGGGCACGAAAGGGTCAAGTACAATAAATATCGACTGGTGAAGTGGCCACAAGGAAGAAAATCACCCAGCCTCAGGGAATGCGTCCCTTCAGCTCTCCCCTGTCCAAGAGACAGACGCTACGAAAGGAGGTTCTGGCTTTGTTCAAGGTTTGCCATCACAGCCAGGAAAGCCGCCACCTCAACCAAGTGACGAACGCCAAGATGGGTTACAAAGTGAGATAAGTTTATTAAATTCAGCTTCCCGATCGGTCTACTATGCCCAGGCAAGAAAGGCTTGTGAGTCTATACAAGAGAACGGGGAACTAAGATACGTTGGAAGAGTTCTCCTAGTTTCCACGAGCAGCTACTGTCTTGAGAGAGTATGAGAAGATAGAGCTGATGGTTTTGCTATTGTGCTTAACAAACGAGGCTTCCTCAGTGAAGCACCTGATAAACTTAGGTGGCTGGATTACAGTGGAAAATCCACTTGACACACACACGAACACACAAAACACTGGCAACTTCTTCCACCCCCAATCCCTGCACTGCTGAGACACAAAATGAGTTTTTATGGCAAAGGATCCTTAATCCCCAGAGACGCTTTGGCTTGTGGTGCTTTTTTAAGGCCTCTCTGCCCTGCCCGGTACCATAGGTCGAACGAGGGGTATATAAAAACGGGGCCTTGGGAAGCCCGCCCGGTACCGGGCTGCAGGCCCCTCGGATGTGACACCCTCCCAGCGAGACCTTTACACAGGGAACTTAAACCTAACCTTGATAAATAAAACCAAACGTTTATTTACACCAAAGAATTCCAACATTGGATCTTTCACATATGAAGGACAAAGTATTATATATACACACATAGCAAAGGGCGGGGCGGCGGGGCTGGAACAGAGTCCCGTCTCCCCACAAGTATGCGTCTACCGTTTCCGCCTCAATGGTGGTTCTGCTCCTGCCTCGGGTCACATTTACAAGTCGTCTCACTGGATGAGGTGACGTGAGGGGGAGGGGTGGGGAGAGAGGAGCAGGAGGTGGCAGAGAGCGTAAAATATAACCCAGTGTGGCCACATCTCCCTTCAGCTCTTAAAGAGTTGCTAGCATGAAACCTACGGAGATAATGTTTGTTTCTTATGTTAAAAAAAAGCCAGGAGTTATGCCTAGTAATGAAGTCAATTTCAAATGGCCTCGTCAAAGAAATGAGAGGGTACATTTTTGGCCTCCTCTCCTGCCAGCGACAGAGCACACGGTGTGCTGGGCGGCGGGAGGCGTGAGATCCTTACACTAACATTCGAAACGAAAAGGACGAGTTGAAGTGCGGGTTAGGGAAGTAAGACATGATTCAAACCCAACGGAAGATCTGAGGGTCTGTCTGAACTCTGGGTCGATTTTTAACATCTGAATGTAACCGAGACACGTGTCCGTGCGCTCAATTCACCGAAGCTTTTCTGGAGTCAAGTGGTCAAGTGAGGAGCAGCAGTGCAGTGCTTCCGATCGGGGCCCCTCTTCCTCCTTCCTCCCTGCCCACCTCCCCTGAGAAGCTACGTTGTGGTGATCCCTGGAGAAGAGCGTGAGAGAGACTCGAGCCCGCCGCCCCCGTGTGTGGGCTAGTGTGGCGGCCCTGGTGGCCCCGGGGAGAAATCTCCACCCAAATGCAGCAGCCGGGATTGACACTGCTTCATCGTTGCTCTTTTGGGATGAGGAACTCAAATTTGAAAGGGGAGGAAAAAATTTTGTCCATGGAATATTCCACCAGCAGGTAAATTTTTCAGGGAATCCCCTGAGTTATGAAAGTTCGAGTTAAAAAAAGAGAGGGGGAGAGAGAAAAAGAAAAAAAAGAAAGTCAGCCTATTATATATTTTTTTATGACTGAACTACTATAAATCCACAAGCAACGGGTCAGACACGGTGCTTCTGAAGTGACTCCCCCTCCCCGCCAGGCGCGAGCTGCATCAAGGGGAGGGGGGGCTCCCCCACCTCTGCTCAGGCATCAGGAGACAGAGGGCCATTACTGCTGAGCGCCAGCGGCAGCTGGAACAGGCATCCCGAGGGAGTTGGCAGCAGCAATCACTGGAGAGCCTGCCAGAGGTCCGAGAGGTGACGGGGTTGGCACTGAAGAAATCCCTGAAAGAGAAGAGCAGGCAGTGAGCTGCAGACACCAAACCCACTGTCATCCAGTCCATTCTGAGTCACAGCGACCCCTGAGGACAGAGAGCAGTGCCCCTGGGGGTCGCCGAGGCCGGACATCTTTACCCAAAGCCCTGCCCTTCTCCTGCCGAGCAGCTGGTCAGTTTGCACTACTGGCCTTGTGGTCAGCAGCCCAATTGTGACTCACTAGGGCACCAGTCAGGGCAATCTCCAAAGCCAGTCTTCCATGGCCCCCATGGCAAAAGTGGCACATGGTCGTCATCTCTCTTTCTTCAGGGCACAGCCTTAGCCAGACTGTACTGTGCCTCCACCCAATCCTCACAGATTCAAGTTTTTCAGATGCCAAGAGGGAGGCAGGTGGAGAGTGTAAGAAATGTGTCCAAGGGGGTAGTTGGTAATAAGGCTTGAACCGAGATGGAAGGTAGTGCTGGTCAATAGCTTCCTGTGATGATGGAAAGGTGCTGTGAATTTGTGCCACCAATAGTGGTGGCCCGCCAGTTGCATGTGTCACCACTGAGCATAGAAAGGTGCAGTATCAGAACCACGAGCCAGAGCATGGAGCAACAGTGATGGGCTCCCCAACTCACGGAGCAAGGCAAGCGGTTTGTGCAGGAGGCTGGCTTGTGGAGTAGGGTGCTTCTGGGCACGTAACTCCCATGGACCGCTGCTTCATGGAAGTGGTGCTGAGTGCCTGTGGGCGGAGGCTGAGAGGAGGTGGGTTTACTGCGCCATGGAGCGAGGTGAATACCTCCAGGCTGAGGCTTAAGGGACTGGTCTGCTCGTGGGACATTCGCAGATCTGAAAGAACTGTGCAACACGTCCTGATAAGGAACTCAAACTCGAGCATTTCTCGTCGGCATTACAACTTGTTACCTTCCTGAATAAACTCTTTAGTGATGCTTCTGTGAGTTCTGTGCGGCCATCAAATGGACAGAACATAAAAGAGCCAATTAGAGCACACTAATTTAGCCATCACACCACTGAGTGGATGTCCCCAAACGGACTGAACCAGTGCCTGCTTTTGCTGTTACCAACAAGGCTGCCACGAGTAAGTAAGCTTCCCTAGATGTTCTTGTGCACAGGGGCGAGTTAGTCTCTAGAGGATCAATTCTGGAGCATGGGTCTGCTTCTTAAACACCACGGTGACAAGAGTGACCGAGATCTGCGTGGACGCCCTGACTACCCCAAGTAGATCTACTGGGATGCTGCCTACGTGGATCATTTCTGGGCGACAGGGCCATGGGGCCTTTTGATTAATTTTGCACCCCCTACAATACTGTGGAATGGAAAAAAAAAAAAAGAATTTCGTGTCTTTACAATTTACTAGGCAAACTGTAGTTGGTCTACCAAAACCTAGAGAAAACTACCCTTACACCATAAAACCCAGACATACTCACCTATAACCCCCACCCCCTGTCTCCCAATTTTGTTTCTGAAGGCAAAGATGTGGATGAATGGTTCTTGCTGTAGACTTCCTAACTCGCAAGAGTTTCCATGTCTTTCTGGGAGAAATCTGCAGCTAGGGAAGCTGACACTCAGATTTAGAAACACTTTCTCATCCTTTCTCATCCAGTCACAATAATTCACCAGCTCCAGGAGCACACTGCAGTCTGTTGTGGGAGAGCCATGCATGTCTAGGACAGTATGACCAGAAGGCTGCCAAGGCAGAGAATAAAACACACAGGCCACAAGGACGAAAACAGTAACAAGTTTCTATTTTTTAAAGAGAATTGAACAAATGAACTAACCTGACATCATATTGGCGCTGCTGACAGGCGTGCTGCCCCCAGGCATGCTAGACGAGCCCATCCGTGCCTGGTCCTTCACAACTGTGTCTAGAAGAGAGAAAGGGTCGGGGTCTCAGTCTGGAGCATTAAGTAGCCGAGCTTCTGCATGCTATGTCGACTCCGTACTTTTCACTCCTCTCTCCCAGCAAAACCAAATGCACCTCCATCAAGTCCAACTCCGAGCGAGTGTCCAGTGTTTCTGAAGCCACACGTGTTCATGGGAGCCGATGGTGTCCGCTTCCCTCCCCTGGAGCAGCAGTCGGCTTTGAACCACCCACAGTGCCAGTTAGCAGCCTAGTGCTTACAACACAGTGCAACAACGGCTGCCAGAGAACTCACCAGAGAAGCCACTGTCATCATGAATGAAGGTGAGTGATAGAAGAGACCCCTTGAGAAGGCTAACTCCTCAGCCAAATGACGTAAAGGCGTGACCCTTTCCAAGAGGAGAGCCAGCTTAAACAGAGAAGGTCTAAGACTCAGTGGGAAATGGCAGACCTTCAAGTAGCCAACCAGCAATTCCCAGAATCTGACTGTTGTGTCTGGGTACTCAAAAGATGAGTCACATGTATTATCAGATTTCACTCAGTACCACAGCTCAGAATGGTGGTGCTGGAGAAGAACATTAAAGAACCAAGGACTGCGAAAAGGGCGAGCAGATCGGTCTTGGAGTAAGCACAGCCAGAGTTCGTTGGCGGCAAGGACGGCAAGGCTTTGTCCTTGTATAACCTTGTGTAACCTTGTGTAACCTAAGTAGGTTATACTTAGGACATGTTGTCCGGAGAATCAGTCCCTGGAGGACAATATGCAGCAAAAAATGAAAGGAAGGTTCTCGAGGAAAGACAGACACAGGGTTTGGGAGTGGTGTGCAGAGGGCGGCTCTGAACCGGAATGGGCTCGACAGCGCCTGACAACAGAGCGCGGCCGGTGAGCAGTGACAACAGACTCCACGCCCTGGCAATCGATCCGGTCGGCCGTTTTGGTACATTAGATTAGGCACGAACATAAGGGGTCCCCCCCATAACACTACCCCCTTCACTTCTTGAAGAACTGTCCGATTTAACATTAAAACCAACATCACAGAGATGATGGGCTGAGTCTAAGTGGCATTTTCACCCAGGCCAGTAGTCAGAAATACTCACAGGATTTGATTCCCTGGTTTGGAGAGTAAGCCTCCTCTTCTCACATGATTGTTCTAATAATGAGTTTAGTGCTTCTTTTCTACCTTCTAGGTCATCTGGTAATTGCCTCCGGGCTTAAAGCCTTCCAAGTGGTCATTCAAAACACAGCCATGCCTTTTTATTTAAAGGAGGAGCAACTGAGGAAGGAGGAAGGGCAGCATTGTGGAGGAGGACCTGAACACAGGGCTCACTGCCTCCTGGGACACGGATGGTACCTACTACCATTGTTGAATGCTGTGACCCAAGACTCTGCAAGAGAAACCGATTCAAAGGGAGAAAACAGAGGTTTAAATCCATGTGGTTCCAGACTTTCTGGAGCCACAGAAGCTGGACGAACCTCTGGAACGATTGCCTGGAGGTAATCTTTGAACCATCAACTGAAAACACCCCCCACCTAAAGTCTTCTTAAAATTTTTTTGGCTCCACTAAGGAAAAAAGGTCTGCCCTGAGCTCCTATGCTCTTTTTAAGAACTATCTGCATCAGATCAAATTGACAACAGCAAATGGATAAGATTAGATAGAAAGCGTAGGGGCAGTAAGTTTCTAACAATGAGGAAACAACACATCAGAAAAGAAGGTGAGACTGGTTGTTTAACTCAAAGAAAGTAACTCATGTCATTACACCATACATGCAAAAAACTGAAATTGTGCTACATTTTACTGTGTATATTCTCAACCACACACTCATAAAAAAAAAAAAATAATAATAAAAGAAGGTAACTCAGTGTGGGTGAAGAACATCCACTCCAGGTCACAGAGCTGAGGGAGGTCAGGAGAGCTGGGATCCCTTCTCTGTGGTGGGTGACTCTGGGCCCAGGACTTTTTCCACAGCATGTGCTCTCCCCTGCAGTGGTGCGTGAGAGGGCCTGACCAGGCTCTAGGCAAAGCACAGACTGTTGGGACTCACAGAAATAGGGGTGTTCCATGGCCTCTCTAGCGGTGAGCCGAGACTGGTGGTCGTATCGCAGTAACTTGTCCAGGAAATCCAAGGCCTCAGGGCTGACAAGGTGCTGGTTTTCACTGTGGACGAAGCGTTCCCATCGCTTACGCGAGTGCCTGCAAAACCGAGAGGAGGAAGTAAGACATGGACTGGAGGCAGCAAAGCCTAAGAGCTCCCTCCCGGATTTTCCTTTGTGGACAGGAACCCAGCCAATAGCAAAGTGGGACAAAATGCCAGGCCAGCAGTGTCGCAGCACTATTGTTAGAGAAACAACACCTCTAATGGGAAGGGGGGGTTGGCAGGGGGCCTTTGGGTGAACATGGTGGTGTGCACATCTGCAACACGGTCCAGGTTATTTTGCAGAATGAGCATCGTCCTGGGTAGTAAGGAGTGCCAGGTGGCAAGGCCCATCAGGCTGCACTGCCATCCCCACACACATCCCTTTTCTCTGCAACTGGGTCGGCCCATGCCTTCTTTCAGCAAAGTCCACCATCCTTAATAGTGTGCTCGGTCTCTATTGTCAGTGAGTTGTCTGCAAGCACACATTTTCTTTCTCTTGGAGAGTTTTTTTTTTTTTTTTTGGGGGGGGGGGGGCATCACTGCTCTCCGGCGGTGGGAGTAGGAGGCCCAACCCCATTGCTGGAATTGAACCTCCGTCCCAGTGGGCCGCAGTCCCGCGCACAACCACTACGCCACCGGGGCTCAGCCCTCTCTTGGAGAGTTTTACCATTTGGAAACACTGGCCAAATCAAGAGTCTTTTTTTCAGTTTTATCCTAAAAGTAAAGCTTCTCTGTTAAACCCCACCATTCCATTATAGTCCGAGGAATCCTCTTCACCCTTAACCCCCTGAAAGTGAATTAGAGGAAATGGTCTTATAAACCGATGCCTGTATCTCAGTCCTGCCAACGCAGGTTTCTGGGCTCTTCTTAGGCTTGACACAAGACTGTAACTCCGGAAGACCCAGAGTATTAGTTTATTCTCAAACCATCAAAGTAAAAGTGGTCTTTTATTTCACAACTTACCTGCCCAAGATATCATTGAAACGTGGATCTAATTCAATGTTGTATTTGTCAATGTAGTCATATAAATCTTCTGTCCCCAGAACCTTGGCTATCCTCACCAACTAGGGTTGAAAAAACACAAAACCCCAAAGCACATGATTAGGCAAACAGTTAATTATGGCTGAATCAAGAGAAAGGGATTCTCATGACTACCACTATGAATATTATCTCCTAATAAGTGTTTCAGGAGAGAGATGAGGCGTTTCTCTCCCATGAAGAGTCACAGTACAGGAATTCCACCCACAGGGCGGTTCTGCTGTAGCTTATAAGGCTGCTGTGAGTTAGCCTCGACTCAGTATTTACTTCAAATGCTTGTGAACAGCAGAGTTCCAAGCAAAATTAAGTAAGTCAGAGAAAAGGCAACTATGCTTATAATCTGGGTTCCCACCCCCTTCCCACCACACACCCCGGAAATCTCCCCCTGGGTAAGGGGTTATTTTGCCCTCAAAAGCCAGCAGATGTCACCTTTCCCCTGTAAGTTCTGCTTTTAGACTTCGATCACTCATTTCTAACAGCATTGCCTTCTGTACCTTTGTCCACACTGCAACTCTCACGTTACGATCCTCATTTACACCCAATCCTCACGTTATCAACTATCATCTTGTTTGATGTTTTGCCTTCACAACGACAGTGACAAAAGTCTATCTGACCGTTTTGGCACCAACAACATCCACGGGGTAGGATCAAACGCTATGGTGCAGGAAAGAGTAATGCCGGCTGTGCTGCTTAGTTAAGGTTCCGGGTCAATTAGCCGGGCCCTGATTTTCAGTGATCTGGTAGCTAAGCAACAAAACGGCCGTTCTTCATTTTGAGATCTGAAGTGGCCCGTCCTCCTCCATTTCCACATAGTACTGATTTTCCCATAATGATCTGGTCTTTGGAACCCAACTGGATGGGTAAGTGAGGTGTGGATGTATTTCTTTATGAAATTTGCATGCTTTACTGTGAGTTCTATGACAGTAAGAGCTACTCTTTTATTCTGCATTTTGCTGAGAGTAAACTGATGACTTAAACCGGATGACAGTTCATGTTCATATTATTTGAATTATACATGATCTATGGAATATTTTACATGTAAACCTAACAACACATGAAGTACAACTTCCTACTCCCACCACCTGAGGGCAGTGATGCCTAATAAAAAATAAAAAAAAAAAGAAGTACAACTTATAACATTGGTGGAAACTGTCTGATTTTAATAAGCTACAACTGATAGCTCTCAAAATAGCTGAGGCCCAGTGTCAAGTTGCCTGAACAAGTGGTGAATTAAAAATTGTTCTAGAGCTCTACTCTCAGAGAGGAAACATGCCTTGGTGGGACAAGGTACCTGTGTCCAAGCAAGAACCACAAGGGCTTCTAATGAACTGACCGGCCTGATGTCATTAGGAAGATCTGATGGAAACATGTCTTACCTGATCGTAATTGTCATGCCCATGGAAAAATGGCTCCTTCCGGAAGATCATACTAGCCAGCATACAACCCAAACTCCACATATCCAAACTATAATCATACATCTATGGAAGAGTTTAAAAAAAAAAAACAAAACCGTTACCATATCCCACTCCCCAAGCCTTATTACTTCAAAAGGAAAGTGCTTTTCATTACTAAAAATGAACAAAAAAAGCTCTCCAGACTCACAGCCAGACCAGCAACACCCTTCATATATTTTCTAGTTGTTTCTTCTATGCATTTCCCCCTTAAGTTTCAAAATAAGACAAAACAAAAAAATGCTTAATTGTGAATCGGGTTGAAGGGTTTATAGAGTAAACCATTTCCCATTCAATATCTCACAATGTTTCACATCACTGACTGTAATTCCCACAGCTCAAAGCCACTCCTCCACCTCCTCCTAATTCCCTGATACCACGCCTCCTTAACCCCTCCTGACTTTGGAACTCTCTCCTGGGGTAAGCAGTGCCCTTTTGGTCTCAAATGTCCGATCACTCTTAGGAATGCCTACCTCGTGTATGCTATTGTCCCCCCTTAAAGATCCGTGTATTGTTTGACTGCTACATATCTGCAGGGTGACTAAGGGCTATGTCCCAAAGATTTCACCTGTCGCCATAATTGTGGTCTGGCCCAGTGAATGTGGCCTTGAACCTAAATATAGTATCTGCACTACGAGGCCTGGTAGCATAGGGGTTGGGATGCTAACTGCAAGATCAACAGTTTGAAACCATCAGGTGCTCTTTGGGAGAAGGGTGGGGGGGTTTTCTGTTCCCATATAAAAGTTACAGTCTCAGCCCCAAGGGCAGTTCTATCCTGTTCTATATAGTTGTGATAAATCAGAACCACCTTGAATGGCAGAAAGTTGGTCTGGATAACCACATTTATTCACTTTCTGATGTACTGAAAGTATGTGTGTGGGGGGAAGGGAAGAGTATGTTCTAAAATTGATGTCACAATGATTATACAACAGCTGAACTACTGAATTGTATGGTATGTAAATTATGTGCTAATACAACAGTTGGGGAAACTCGCAGGGGCAGTTCGATAGGGTGGTTATGAGTGGGTGCTGGTTCCGTGGCAGTAAGTTTGGTTTGGCCTCATAGGACAGTACACTGCCTTTCACCATTACAGTATTGTAACGAATGTCCCTGTGTAAGAAGTGCTTTTTGAACTCTGGAATCTTGAGGCTAAGTTAAAGAGTATATAACTTTTAAAAGTATCTGATAATATCATCTGGACTCTGATTATCACTGGCTCATAAACTAGTATTGCAAGAATTTCAAAAACATGTGGCAAATCTTTCATGTTACATACACTAGATCTGGAGTTCCTAATTAGAAAAAGCAACATAGTTGCACAGTTGCTCAAGTTAGGACCAAAAGCAAAGCCATTCATAGTCCACTGACATAATAATAAAACAACATGACAGATGAATCAGTGACTTATATTTTACATCTCATACAAAAATTATCTGCTCAAGGTGGAGGAATGACATAAAACACTGTACTTCCCAGGGTATGCACAATATCAGTCACGGGGCTGGTACTCCTTTTTCTCCTCTCACCTGATAGTCTACAAGCAGCTCAGGACCTTTGAAATAGCGGGAAGCAACTCGGACATTATATTCCTGGCCAGGATGGTAAAACTCAGCCAAACCCCAGTCTATTAGTCGTAGCTGAAAGAAGGAAAAAAAAAGAGGGAATAAATAATCCAAGTTGTGTCTTCCTAGACTTTACGCATCCTCCTGCTATTGGAGCCTTGGCACTCAAGACCAACCATATCACTCGTAGCAAGTACTGATTGTCTTAGGGATAAAGACCCACGTTCTCAGCTGGACACACATGGCTCTCCAGGACCTAGCTCCTGCACTCCTGAGATCTACAGTTCCTGAAAGACACCATCTCCTTCTGGGGTTAGGATAGTCTCTTAAACTGTTTGCATGATCAGACTGTTACGAAAATCTAACCAGTTATCTTATTGGCAAACACCCCATCTTCTGAAATATTATGTATATTAGCTTCTCAATGAAGTCTTTGCTAATCATCTGAGAAGAACCAACATACATATCTCTAGTTTCTTGAAACTTACTTACTTCTTTTTGTGTGTGACATATTTTTTCCACAGAACTTACAACCCTTTATTACATACACAAGTAGTCCCCAGGTTACGACTATCCAATTCACACAGTCAGAATTATGAACGAGTCCAGGAAGTCTATTATGTTGAAATTTCAAGGTACAAACATTGATCCACAATAATAAATGGGCACACATCACAACATTATTGCATCATTATGTTAAAGATGTCTTAATATATCTGGACGTGCTTCCTTATGCTTTTTTATGCATAGAAAGATACATAGAAAGTCTAAACACTGAATTAAATATATATATGTATATACACATATATATGTTCCAATTTGGTTACAAAGTCAGTTTAGACCTAAAAATGAACTTGCTCATAAGCCTGGACTGCTTGTACACACCCAAGATGCTTTCTGTATTCACCTTTGTAATTTTCAAAATTCCACATGTCACATGTATAGGGAAGAAAAAAAAAATCAATAAATGCTTATTGAGGGAATGAAGTAACAAAGATACACAAAACAGCTTTCTTGAGAAACACCCAAAATGTGCCCTGAAAACAGAGAAAGAATGGGGACAAGAGGCAACCTTATGTGGTCACTGTGCAAAACAGTAGGGAATAAGACTGACTGCCCCAGTCCGGACAGCACCTCTGAGCTCAGGGTTGACCGGGCACAGTGTCTT
This sequence comes from Nesogale talazaci, assembly GCA_004026705.1. NCBI lineage: Eukaryota > Metazoa > Chordata > Mammalia > Afrosoricida > Tenrecidae > Nesogale > Nesogale talazaci. The sequence goes on along the minus strand of PVJH01014638.1, from coordinate 41,161 downwards.
CTTTGTTTAGCACACAAAGGGACAAAGAGCACAAGCATGCCCAGATGACCACTTCTGTTCTGGCTCTAACCATAGCATCTCGTTGGGACTCCCAGCAGCGCCCCTAGCAGATTGGACTCCGTTACTGCTCCGGGTCAGTATTTAACTCACTCATTGCTGCCAATGCTAAACCCGCCCCGGGGGCTTCCCAGACGGAGGTGTGTGCAGGGGCAGAAAGCCCAGTCTTTCTCTCGCTCAGACTGGCCACGTGTATCCCAAGTCAACTTGCTACTGCTTCGCCAGCCAGCAGGGCTCCTCGAAGAGAAACCCCGAGCGGTCACAGAAGCTGTAGATGGAGGGAGAGCACGATGGAGCGGGCTGTCAGACTGGCGGCCCGAGGTAAATTTCTGGGGCCCGTGATGCTCTGAAATAAAATGTAACCAGGGAATTGTGTGTGCGGTATTGCCTTGATCTCTCCTAAGCGCTATTTTCTTCATAACAATTTTTTTCTATTTTCGCTTTATTTCAGAGCATCATGGGCCACAAAACAATCACCTCAGGGGCTGCATGTGGCCTGCTGGTTTGACACCCCTGCAATAGAGTACATGTACGCAGGATGTTATTCAGCCACAGAGAGAAATGAAGTCAATACAAGCTAAGCCTCGGCCACCGGACACGAGTGACGCGGGTGAGGGAGAAGAGGGCAAGTACTTCACGAACTCACTTCTGCTGCCCCTCTGGAGAAGGGGGGGCTGCCTATTCTGGCAAAGATTTACGGCCTCAAAACCGCTCTGTTGGACCCCCGCGTTGGAAGTGACCGATGGCAGTGGGGTTCGGCTATAGTGTATGACACAACAACAAACAAAACTAAAGCACTGATTATTCCCTGCACAGTGCACTCACTCTGGTTCCAGTTCCTGCTGCCCGTCTCAACAACAGCAATTCTCCTGATGCAACGATTCAGCTGAGAAACTTCCGACGTGCCCTCTCACACCTCACCCCATCTGTCAGCAATGCTGGTAGTGCTAGCACACGCACGCCGTGACCTCCTGGCACTGCCTGGCGCCGGGTCACGACCCTGTCCAATAGCCCATTCTCCTCACTGCGCTCCTCGGTGTCACTGCCTTCCGAGCTCCTCTACACAGCATGCGGACAGCCTTTCCGTCCCGAGTGACTCTCGAGACTCAGAAGAAGCTGGCAAACCAGAGAGTCCTGTGCACCCGTCACCCACTTTCCCGAGTGGTAACAGCTTATGTAATACATGCAGAACAAAACCAGAAATGAGCACTTTGACATGCACGTGTGTGTGTGTGTGTGTGTTCTATACAACTTGACCACACGTGCAGTTAGACTCCCCTAACTCCCACCGCTGGATACAGCACACAGATGAAATGTGCACTACCCCTAAAAGTTGGTATTATACACCTTCTTAGTTATTAAAAAGTTATTTAAAAAACTCGAAAAACAGTCTTATTCAAGAAACAAGACCCAAGACTATAGTTTTCTGAACTATACTAATCTTACTTGTCAAAACTATCCTTAGAACAATGAACACTTTTTTAAATAGGGTGAGTGGTTAATTATTTTACTCATTCACCAAATGTTTACCCGGTGGCTAAAAAGCCTGTGACAGGTTCAAGAAATCTAGTGTTATTAGCTCCACGGTACAGAGAAATGATCTGCCACTTTACCTTTCTGTGTTCATGATCAATCATGACATTATGGGGCTTCACATCTCTGTGCATAATTCCCATGCTGTGACAATAATCCAAGGCCTGGAAGAAAGGAAAGTGTGAATTTGGCTAAGAGTATGCTTACAGTTAAAGTCCCCGACTTTGTCTTCCATGTGAAGAGGAGGCAAGGTTAGGGCAGTCAGTCCCTCAGCTGGTCTTCAGAGACTTGACCAAAAGACCTTAGGCCAAGCAAACTCACACTCAGCTCTTTGTGCGCCAAGCCCTGCTCTTTTTTATTTTTATTTTTTTGGGGGGGGCATCACTGCTGTCCGGTGGTGGGAGTAGGAGGACCAGCCCCACTGCTGGAATTGAACCTCCGTCCCAGTGGGCCGCAGTCCCGCGCACAACCACTGCGCCACCGGGGCTCAGCCCCAAGCCCTGCTCTTGGCACAGTTACTTCAATACTTGTTCTTTTTAAAATAGCCCAAAGTGAACACCAATTGTGCCCATCCAATTTCTTATTCACAAACACAAGCTCCTCAAAAGAAAGTTGGTATTATACACTTCTTATTCAAAAATAAAATTCCTCAGCAGGGAAGAGTCTACCTAGTAGTCTGGCTATAGTCCACTGCAAATCCGACCTGTGGCCTGTTTTTGCGAATAATGCTTTATTGGAACAGTCATGCCAATCTGTTTGCTCATAGTTTTGTGTACTACAAAAGCAGCATTGAGTAAGGTTGCAAAGTCTCTAAGGTCTACGAATCTAAAATAGCAAATATTTGGCCCTTTAAAATGGGCTTTGCCAATCTCGGGCTTCACACTGTGATGGACTTTAGGGTTTGCTAATCTTGGCCATTCCAACAGCTGATATCAGTCATTCAAGTTCTCGTCCTTCCTGAAGGGCAACTTGGGTTTCTATGGTTCCCAGAGCTCACTCAGCAAACATATCCATTAATTTTCCAAAGCCCTGCTTGTTCCAAGACTGCATGAGTCCATGCAAAGCCCAAGTAGCTCTGCTGGCCAGATCTCCTTAGGGAACTTCTAGGGCTCAAACACCACGCTTTATGACAACTCTCACATATTACGAATTCTTAGCCACATCTCAGCAGTTCTATTACCTACCCTACCCAGCTGATCCACCTTTCACTTTAGAAACCAAGGACCAATTTCAAGCAGCAATTTTTAGGCAGAGATTTACATAGTGCTAACTAAAACAAGGATCCTTTGCGAGCCAAATTAAGGTTTACTGCTTGTTGAATTCTTAAAGAATTATTAATACACCAGAAGTCAGTGTTCTTGAGGAGCTGCTTTTAGAAGGGGCAATGACTTAGTTGTAACTTACTCAGGAGGCGTGGTGGAGGGTACAAAAATACTTATAGTCTTTCTTCCAAACATACCAAATCACAGTCCTGGAAGACCCTGCTCCATACCACTAGGCATTAGAATAAAAATGGATACTGCTACCACATTAAAAACAATTATGAAAAAAAAAAAAAAAACCAATTATGCCAAAAAATTATGCAGAAGCGCTTTCTTATTCACTGGCCTTTTTTTCGGGGGGTGGGGGGACCACTGCCCTCTGGTGGTCATGGGAGCTACCCAGCACATCTCCTCAGAGCCGTGGCTGGATTTGAACCACCCAGCCTGCAGGCCACAGTCCTGCACTCAACCGGGGCTAAGCTTTTTTTTTTTTTTTGGTGGGCGTGGGAGGCTTAGCCTTGCTCCTGGAGAGCTGCTGCTGGATTTGAACCACCAAGCCAGTGGGCCGCAGTCCCGCACTCAACCACTAGGCCACCGGGGCTCAGCCCTATTGGCCTTTTAAAAACTGTTCACTGGATTATTTAGCAAAGGAAAGCTCAAGCAGTAACCAAAATTCCCTTACCTTCAGAATCTCATACATGTAAAATCGAATATCATAGTCTGTTAGCGTCTGATACAATTGCTGTGAAAGAAGAATGCAACATTTGAGTCATGAAACAACGCTGATGGGAAGACAATCTCTGATCTTCATTTGTAGTAATTCAAACCATGACCTGACTCATTTGGCACTGTTCCAAGATCTGCCTGTTTGCCTTCCGTATGATGTTTACTTTAAACCCCCTTTGGGGGTCAAACGGCCCTTTCACAGAGGTTGCCCGATTCATAACTAGCAAAATGACAGCTATGAAGTAGCAACGAAAATAATGTTATGGTGTGTATGTGACCACAACATGAGGAACTGTATTAAAGGGTCGAGGCATTAGGAGGGTTGAGAACCACTGCTTTAGAGAGATATTCTGGGGTGTTCTGGGGAACTCCATAATCTGGAGTTCCTTAGGTCCAGGCCTTCACATACATAATGCATACATACATCCCTGAACATTACTGTGTCATTGCCTTCATTAGATTGGACACCAATGGAGCAGCAATGTGGTCTAAAGACCTCAAAACTCAAAATAGTTGGTTATATATTATACCTTGAAATCTGTGTTGTTTACATGTTCAAAAACCAAGGCGGGGGTTCGTGACTATGGAAAGAGAAAGAAAAATGAAGATTGTTAGCTATAGGCATGTCAAGTGGATATAACATCTGCGGACTCTGTGAGATGAACCCGTTCTGTCTTTAAGTAGAAAACCCTCTATTGCGATAACCCCTTCCGGCTTCTAATCACCACTTAGGTCATTCTGGGAATAGATTTCAAACAGAAGACAAAGAGCTTAAGTCTCACCAACCTCTAGGCAACAACATACTTATGACCCATTAGCATCAAACCTGGGTTTGCAAAATGAAGCATTCCATTTCCATTGTAAGTGCTACCAGTCCCTTAGCCTAAACTTTAAGCCCTAAAGGGTAAGATGCAGTCTGCAGGTGAGAGTCACCTTGGAGAGAAAACCCAAATTCGCTCAACGGTGGATCTGATTAAGCACTTTAGAGAAGAGCAGAAAAGCGGCTAGCTAGTGGCTATGGGCCTGCCAGCACCTACTGTACTCACCACAGGGTCTTTGACAATGTCTGCCAGTGTGATGATGTTGGGACCACCTCGCAAATTCTCCAAAATCTTTATTTCACGCTTGATTTTCTTCTTCTTTACTGGCTAAAAGGATAAAAGTGTGTCGGTGAAATAAATCATTTCGGAGTATTTTAGCAGGTAATGGAATATAGAGAAGTTTACTTAGGACCGCCTGGAAGAAGACTCGTCTCTGATTCCCGTTATACTAGCAGTGACAGGCACTCTGCAGGCACTTAGCTCACAGTGAATTGGGGGTGCGGTGGGGGGGGGTGGAAACAAGGCGTCTGTTCCAAAAATAAAAAAATCAGACCTCTGTGAAATTAGCATTTAGGGCTGAGCCCCGGTGGCGTAGTGGTTGTGCGCGGGACTGCGGCCCACTGGGATGGAGGTTCAATTCCAGCAGTGGGGCTGGGGGCCTCCTATTCCCACCACCAGAGAGCAGTGATGCCCAAAAAACAAAACAAAAAAAGAAATTAGCATTTAATTTCAATGATAACCTTGAGTATGTTGACTCTAAAAATCTTCAAAATCAACAATTTAAATAGTTGGTAGTACACGAAGGGAACCTATAAAACTCACTTAGGCTGGAACATGAGAGAAGACACTTTTCCTCCCTCTCTCAGTCTAAAAATACCCTACAGAGGAGCAGGACAGCTGAACCGTCTCTGCAGCCTGTGAGTACAGTGTGGCTCTGGAGTCAGACTGCTCTGTGTGAACCCTGCCTGCATTAACCAGCTAGCTCTGTGCCAAGGGGCAAGTTATACACCTTATAGAAGACTTCTACCACATGCAACAAGACTCTTGCAACAGTCAAGAGAAGTGCTGGAAAATGCCTTGGAATATGGTTGGAACATAACAATATCCTATCTAGCCTCATCACGGATGAGGAAATCGCTCCACTTTGAGTAGCAGACCAATCAATGCCTGACCCATGGTGACACAATGGCTCCTTTTCATCAGCACAGTTACAGTAAAACACAAGTATAGTTAAAACTGAAAAATTACTAACCTCTCAAATCACCCTTTTACTCAAAATCATCAATGACTTCTAACTACTTAGAGAAGTCCTGTACTTTTTTTTTTTGGGGGGGGGCGCATCACTGCCCTCTGGTGGTGGGAGTAGGAGGCCCAGCCTTTGCTCCTGTGGAGCCGCTGCTGGAATTGAACCTCCATCTCAGTGGGCTGCAGTCCCGCACACAATCACTACACCACCGGAGCTGAGCTGAAGTCCTGTACTTTTTAAGACTGAGAGGAAATGTAGAAATATCTTTCCCAGGACAGCTCCAATCTGTTCTCCTTTCCAAGGTCACTGCCTGTGTGTGCTCACAGGGCGTCTTTCACATGAAACATCTTCCTCACTCGTTTCCTCCCTCCCCACTTACTGTAGTGTATGTACCCTCCACTCCTATACAGACCTTTCCAAGTTTTCCTCTCCTTCAGGAAGAAGCTCTGGGGAATTTTTTCTTTTTTTAAAGACCACCACTGGCTGCACCTCTCATGTGGCTCTAAATAATTCACCCCGTGAATTATCATGTACCTTTCTAAACGAATAAAGTGAACCAAAGTGAACTCACTGAGATGCAACTGAATCTGACTCAGAGAACCTTCGAGGGACAGAGTGGCACAGCCCCCTCTTTGCCGTGGAGGGCCTGGTAGGTTTGGCCCAGTGACCTTGTGGCTAGTGGCTTAGGGCATAGGAACACCTGGACTCTCCAGGTTACCAAATGGTCTGCCTGACAAGGCACCCCGCCAACTCACTGACACTAGGGATATTTTCAAAATCGGAGGGTGCAGAGGCAGCCATGGAAGGGAACCACTAGCCAAAGGGTGGAAATTGCTCTGCATTCCTCTTGATGATGACCTGTCTTTGTGAGGCTGAGGCGTAGTGGTCGCTGTGATTAAAAACAAAACAAAAACAGGTTCTATGTAAAAACCCACCTGAACAAGAAAGTGAGAGTGATGATGCCAAACAGACCTCAACACTTGAGAAGCTGTGTGGTGCTTCAAAATGAAAGGATTACTTTCTTTTTTTTTTCCTTTTTTGTGAATCCCAAGGGGTTGCACCATTCCTGGAAACACTGCAATACCAGGATGATGCGTGGAGTGGATGGAGCAAGCTCCCAATCCAACTCCGAGTTCCAGAAATTCATTTAATATATTGTCCTGCATAGAGGACGTATCAGATATTAAACTGGTAAGAACAGATAGTATACTTGATCTTAGCTGAAAGACTGAGAAGCGATGAAAGGATTACTTTCTCTTTCGATTTATGTATGCAACTTTTTGAATGGTTACCAAAACCCACCAACACTTCAGTTATTTGAACAGACATCAGCCCTGACCAACAGTGGGGTCACACCAAGAAAGCGGCGCTCACAGCCAGCAAAGAATGAGAGGCTCAGCGTGGGAGTCGGAAGAGCCTCGGGAGGGTGTTCCTGATCGTCCGTTAGCTAAAGCAAGGGAATGATGTGAAGAGCTCACCAGAAGGTTGCCCAGTGTAGCTCGAGGAGACAAAATCACACATTATAATGAAGTGTGCAGAGACCAGTCAGGAAGCCCCAGCACACAGCAGGCTGAAAGAAGAGAAGGAAACAGCCAAGAGCTGATGAGCACGATATTGAGTGATGTAGAAGTAATAAATGATGATGGGGGGAGGGGGGGAGGTGATGCAAAAATACCAGGTCCCAGCGATCCCCACCCAATACGCAGATCCAGATAACAAAAAGAAAGAACTAGTTGATAGTCAACCACTTCAAGAGGTGGCAGCCATCTGATCAAGAACCGGTGGTCCTGAAGGAAGACGTTTGAGCTGCACTGAAGGAATTAGCCAAAAACAAGGTTCCAGGAATTGACCAACTGAAATATTTCAACATGCTGGTAAAGCACCAGAAGCACTCACTAAGGCATGCCAAGAACTTTCTTTTTCTTTTTTTTTTTTGGGGGGGGGGGCACTACTCCTCAGGTGGTGGGAGTAGGAGGCCCAGCCTTTGCTTCGTGGAGCTGGAATTGAACCTCCATCCCAGTGGGGCGCAGTCCCGCGCACAACCACTACACCACTGGGGCTCAGCCCGGCATGCCAAGAACTTTCAAAGGCAGCTACTTGACCACAAGACTGGAAAAAACCTTATTTGTACCCATTCCAAAGAAAGGTAATCCCACCAAATGTGGAAATAATTGAACAGCATCACATGCAAGTGCAATTTTGCCTAAAATCATTCAACAATGGTGGCAGCTGCCAAAAATACAAGTCAGATTCCTAAGGACATGGAATAACAATATTGTTGCTGAGGTCAGGGGGGTCTGGCTCAAACCAGATCTGAATACTAGAAAATGTTTACTTGTGTTTTGTTCGAAGTACAAAGGCATTTGTGCGCATCTTAACAGAGGAGAATGGGAATTCCACAACACTTAATTGTACTCCTGCAGAACCTACATGCGTGGGTCAAGAGACAGTCAAACAAAAGCAAGGACGATTGCGTGGTTTAATATCAGGAAAGGTGTGTCCGTGTTGTATTGTCTCATGTGTTCCATCATCATATTTCTTCAGTCTGTATGCTGAGCAAATAATCTGAGAAGTTGAACTCTATCAAGAATCTGGTATCAGGAATGGAGGAGGCCTTGAAGTACTCAGTGATGACGATTAGGGACTACGGTCTCCAATATGGATTACAACTCAAGGTAAAGAAATCAAAACCCTCACAACTGGACCAATAGTTAACATCACGCCCAATGGAGAAGAGTTTGAAGTTATTAAGGGTTTCTCCTAGCGCAGACTCACAGTAATACTCAAGGAAGCAGCAGTCTAGTGTCAAATAGCACACTGCGCTGGGTCAATGTGCTGCACACGATCCTTTTTTTTTTTTAATTCTCCTGCATACAACCTGTTTAAAGTGTGCAAGGATGTCACATGGAGGACTAAGGCGAACCTGAGACAGCCTTGGTATTTTCAATTGATTCATATGCACATGAAAGTCGGGCATTGAACAGGAAGACTAAAGAAATGATGCATTTGCATTATGGTGTTGGCAAAAGAATATTCAAAATGCTAGACTACCAAAAGATCAAACAAATCTGTCAGACTGCTCCTTAGGAGCAAGGATGACAACATTGTGTCTCAAGCATTTTGGGCATGTCAGTTGAGAGACCAGTCCCAGGGAAAGGATATCATGCTTTGTAAAGTAGAAAGGCATTGACAAAGAGGAAGAACCTGACGAAATGGACTGATACAGTAGCCGCAACAAGGCAGGGCAGTATTTGGTTCTGTTGTACTTAAGTGTTGCCATGAATCAGAACTGATGTCACGACACATAAGCTCGCCGCTGCCACCACACAATACACAGTAGGGTTAGGGATTTTTGTGGCTTAGAGATAACATGAGAATATCACTGAGACTCGAAACCCATTGCCACTGAACCATTTTCAATTCATGAAGACCTTCCATAGGTCTCTGAGGCATATATAGGAGGACATATAGCTGCCTAGAGGGACGCCTAAAGGGAGCACATATAGCCTCTTCTTTTCCCCATGGAGAATGGCTGGTGGTTCTGAGGTGGCGGCTGCCACATTCCCCACCACTCATACCATCTGAGCGTGTGCACCTCCTGCAGACTAGTCATGCTAGCGTCCCCTGTCTCGTTTGTTGAGTTTCCACCTTCACAAGGTTGGACTAACAATTTTTTATTTGGGGGCAAAAGAAGCATGCAATGTAACAACCGAAAAAGAAAACCAGTCTTAGACAAAACTTACAGAGATCTAACATTTACTTGCTGTCTCCTACCACTGAGTTAAAGGAATTGAGTTAAATCACTATTCTTGCTTGTTTCTGTTGAGTGAGGATACTTAAAATATTTTGAGAACGCTTAATTCTGTAAATATGTACCACAAGCAATAATAAAAAGAATAATTTCTCTTTTTGCACATACCTTGAGAATTTTAACAACGACTTTTTCATTATTTGTGATGTTGATGGCTTCAAACACTTCACTGTATTTACCCCGGCCTAACTTTCGAACCAGTTGGTAGTCATCTTGATTTCTGTAAACAGGAACCGTAAAAAGTCAAAGTAACAAGGTTAAAAAGTTCAGATTACTGAAACCACCAGGTCAGTTAGAATAAAGGGTATTCCAAATGATTACCCAACTAGTTCAATCATATTGGCTTTTATTTTGAAATGAGGACAATCAAAGAACTGTGCTTTCTTAAATGCTAGGGGAAGAAAAATTGCAGTGTTTCTATTACTCTCTAAGTCAGAGGGTTTTCTTCAGTTTGCACATTATGCACATCTAGCCTCACATTAAGGAGTGTATATATATGCCAACACACTGGCAGCTTTCCCTTGGAGAGTAGCAATGTCTTCTCCCCTAGTTCTCTGGCTCAATTTAGTGATCATTTACTAGCTGTTTTTAACAGCCTAACTCCAAGTCTGACAGCCTTTTTGTTGTTTGCTTTTTTTGGGGGGGGGGGGGGGCGGGGGGGGGGGGCCGCATCACTGCCCTCTGGTGGGAGTAGGAGGCCCAGCCTTGCTCCTGGAGAGCTGCTGCTGGATTTGAACCACCAACCCAGTGGGCCGCAGTCCTGCACTCAACCACTACGTCACCAGGGATCAGCTCCTGGCAGCTTTGTTAACATACGAAGGGACTCAAAAGGCTTGTGGGATCACTTCAGAAACTTTCAATTCTATTTCCTCCCCAGGGAACAGATCTACTCTGCCTTATGCACAGGGTGCACATGTCAGAATCAACTCCATGACAATGAGCTTTCAAACACAAAGCACTCTCTTGGAATACTGTGGAAATTTCTGCTATAGAAACACAGCATTAATCTAGAGTACAGAGTATACATGAAAATTATGGAATCCACAACACTACTACTATGTTTGGGGTGTTATTCCATTGGTTCTTGATGATATCTAACATAAAATGTCTTCCACCAAGGAAACATACAACTTTCCTCTAGTTCTTTAATGCTTCTTTCCCCACCTTATCATGACCCCAATTCTACCTTACAAATTTAGCTAGACCACAGCATGTACACTTACTTATACAGGAAAGAGCTCTCAAGACGGGAATCCAGGACAGATAACCCCCTCTGGACCAATAATGAGTAGCAATCCCAAGAAGGGAAGGGGAATGTAGGGGAGAAAGAGGGAACCGATCGTAATGATCTACACGTAACCCCCTCCTAGGGGGACAGACAATAGAAAAGTGGGTAAAAGGTGACAGCAGTCAGTGTAATACATGAAAAAAATATTAATATATAATTATCAAGGGTTCACATGAGGGAGGGAAGGTGGTAAATGAGCTGATACCAAGGGCTCAAGTAGAAAGAAAAAATGTATTGAAAAAGATGATGGCGTCCACATAGCGAGTGGGCCTTGTCGCCTTTGAGAGGCTGTGCAGTACCCCCCAGAGTGAATCTGGAGGTTTGACAAGCTTGGTGGGAGCTTTGTTTCTCTCCTTCCCTGCAGACTGAGCCCAGGTCCATCCCATCCACATCATGCAGGTGGAAGAAACTGCAGCCAACAAATGCCACTGGCTTGCAGTCAAGCAGTTCCATGACTCTCAAAATCAAGCTCCCGCTCACCACCAAGCAGCCTAACACCCCACCCTAAGTTTGCCCAACAAACACCTCGGGGATCCAGCTGAAAAAGAAAATTGAATAAAAGACCTGACCTCCAAAAAAAAAAAAGAAAGAAAGAAAAGAAAAAGATAAGATGATGGCAACATATGTACAAAAGTGCTTGACTCAATGGATGTATGATTATGATAAGAGCTGTAAGGAACTACAATAAAATGTTTAAACAAACAATGCCTTCCTGTGCAGAGGCATGTACTTATCATGGCCTAAACCAGGGTTAAAAACACACCCTATGACAAGGGAAACAAGTGGCCTTTAATCACGTATAGGTTATGGAAGTTGCACATGCACAGATGTGAAATGCGTGTATGGGAGCTGGAGTTTGCAGTTGTAAATTGAGTGTCAGCAGGCATGCTTTCATCACAAGAGACATGGCCAGAACACTGAAATACTCTGTGCCAGGACAACATGCAAACATTCAAATGAGACTGCAGAGAGAATCATGAGGGCAAACAGCCCATCCAGGCATCAAAAAGTGGACACCTTTTTGGTGTAGGAAAAAAAAAAAGGTGGGGGCTGAGCCCCGGTGGCGTAGTGGTTGTGCGCGGGACTGCGGCCCACTGGGATGGAGGTTCAATTCCGGCTCCCAGGAGCAAAGGCTGGGCCTCCTACTCCCACCACCAGGGCAGTGATGCCTTAAAAAAAAAAAAAAAAAGGTTTTAGTCAGCACGGGACAATATGCTGACCTCAAAAATATTTAATGTCTCTCAACTATCAATTCTCATCTGTCTGCAAATTCTCAGCTTGAAAGGCAAACTGATGCATAATTGTTACCAGCAGGGTTTACAAAGAACAAGCAACTCAGAGAAAAGGGTAAGAAACACTGAAGGGATTTTTAAGTGGTGAGCCTTTCAAATCTGCTAAGTTGTCAAAGCAATATTCTGCTTGTTGAGTGAATAACTAAACTTGCAGCTCAAAAGAATTGGATTTTAATCCCGTATTTTATAGTCGCAGAGTCATGTAGGTTTCCTGACGTAAATTATGCAACAAAGCCTTAGAGTCAGCCCTTATGGCGAGTATTGTGAAGTCAGCAGGCACACTTACCCCCATTCCACCACGTGTGACTCGTAATCCCAGTACTCCCGGGGTCTGTGTGTATTAACGTCTGTGTAAACTCTGGCTCTGCTTGGCACGGGTCCCGACATGTCAGACAGGTTGGCGAACAAAACTGAACTTGATGCTTGGAGATCCGGCAGTCAGAGTTCAGAGGCAACTGGGTAAGACCTTATTTCAGACCGGGTTTCTTCAACTGCAGAGACAAAATAAACAAAGGTCACTGAATGATTTTATCCTTTATTTTTGGCATCACTGTCCTCTGGTGGGAGTAGGAGGCCCAGCCTTGCTCCTGGAGAGCTGCTGCTGGATTTGAACTGCCAAGCCAGTGGGCCGCAGTCACACACTCAACCACTACGCCACCGGGGCTCAGCCCCAGTCACTGAATTTAGAAATGCATGTACTGTAAAAAAAAAAAAATTCCTATGAAGAAAATTTACCTTCAAAGAGAACTCTGATTCTCTAGCCCATTTTAACAAAGAATACATCTCAACTGTGGCAGCCTCATATAACCAGGGGGGATGGGGGAGAGAAGAGCCATCATTGAAGCTGTGAAGCAGCTTGTTACCTCTCCACGGAAGGATGAGATAGCTTTCCGCATCAGCTTTAGGATGATTTGCATGGCCCACGACCGGTATTGGCAAGAACAGCACTATCCTTTCAGGAGCCGCCTGCAGCTCCCATAGGGGTGCTAGTGGAGTCGGCGACTGTGGCACAGCTGAGAGTACAAACTGTGGCTCTGACTCCAATATTGAATAAAACCAAGAAGAAAGTACGACTTGTTCTCACGCATCAAAATTACACATTATCTTATATTCAACTAAGTAATTTGGGGAATTGTATGCAATAATCAGTAGAGTCTTGACCATCATTTGAAAACATCCAAGTAACACTTCAAATTTCAGAGTGACCCCCAAAGCTTAAGCAATTCTGGTTTCATTGAATTTCAAAAGAGCAATCTGTTTTCTGTGGATTTATTGAATATAGGATGTAGGTCTGAAAAAAATTGGTAGGAGACAATAATATATTAGCTGAGGGAATGCAAGTGTTGACATGGGGAAAAGCTGGTAAACCTGTAAAATATGCTTTGTCAAATCAGTTAACCAGTTCTCTTTCTACATCTTCTACATGTCTCACTTGTCTATTCTTTGACATTTCTGTAATGTTTGGTGATACTTAATCTGCATTCAATTTATTTACTGAATCTCCAGATATGAGAACCTAGAAGGGTACATTAACTATAAAGTTTTTCACCCAAGATTATATAATCTCAACCAAATTACAAGGAAATGGGGCAGAAAACAAAGTTTTATTAAAATGGGGGGGGGGATGGGAACATACAAGGGAAGAAGGTACTATATTCTTTAAAAGTTTTCAATCTTCATAAAAGACACATCTGAAAATGAAATGCAATACCCTACCCTTGACTACATACTACTCTGGGGAGGGGAAAAATCTACAAAGGACAATGCATCAGAAAAAAACTGGAATTTAGAAGGGGGCAATACAATGAGTCTATGAAGCTGGTATATAACCACCGAGAATAACTTCTCAATTGGTGGAGTCAAGGCCGACTCCACTAGACAGCAACTAGAGGACGTGCCCAACCGCCCCTTTAAGTAGCCAAGGCTAGGATTGCCCATCGTTCTCCCGAGGACATGTCAACTGGGAGTTTCCAACTGCTGACTTACAGATTGCAGCACAGCACTATGCAGGGCTCCTCACTGCTGCACTTTAGCACAAACCACACAGCCTCTTTACATGTTAGTTTGCAAAAAAGAAAAAAAAGCATTTACCTCTATAGCTGCTATAAATTTTAAATTCTTTCCAAATAAAGTTTAAAACCCAATACGAAACCCCAGAAAGAGGTTTACCCACAGTTATACCAGACATAGCTAATTAATAGAGCAGGGACTAGAAATGTTTCTGATTGTTCTGGCAGTGATCTTTCCATTTTTACCACATAATTAGAATCTACCCAAGCAACAACAGTTAACATTTACGAGTAGTCATTGTGTGCTGGGCACTGATCTATGTTCTAAGTGTTTTATTTATATTATTCCATTGAAGCTTCACCACTCAAAAAGTGGTGAGACCCCTAGAGCGGTTGAGTTAGTTCCAAGCCAAGTGACCCTACAGGACAGTGCCGAACTGCCCCACAAGGTTTCCATGTAAATCGTCAGAAGCAGGTGGCCACATCTTTCTTTCTGTTTCTTTTTTTGGCCACATCTTTCTGGAGAAGAGCTGTTGGTATTCAGATCGCTGACCTCTCAGCAGCCTCGTCCTTACTTTATCAAAAAGTTACCATCATCCCCATTTCACAGGCAAGGAAAATGAGGCTAATTTTTAAAAAGGACAAAGGCTACATTTAACTTGCTAAATAAAGAGTGCTGGTGGCACAGACGTATGTGCTCGGCTGCAAACTGAGAGGTCTGGGGTTTGAACCAGCAGCCACCTTGAGGGAGAAAAACGAGGTCATCTGCTTCTAGAGATTTACAGCCTTGAAAACCTGTGAGGCAGTTTTTACTCTGCCGCGCGGGGTCACTCCTCACGGGAGGATTGTACTCAACAGCAACAGGGCCATTTTGTTGTGTTTCCTACTTGCTCCAAGACACGTGGCGAGAAAGCGACTCCGTCAGCAACTATGACAAAGGGTGGCTGTACTCAAGATTTGTGAAGAGTCAATGAACTACTGAGTGTCAGATCTTCAGAACTGCACCCACCGGTGAGTTCTAAAGAGCTTCACCTAGGACAATGGTCAGCGACCTGCCACTCATGTGCCACACACGGCTCTTTCAGCGTGAACGTGCGACTCTGAAGGAACATTTGAAGGTTATTATTTCAGATCACAGTGATTTCATTTGTTTGAAAAAACATATTTAAGACTCTTGAGTGATTTTAAAGTTGTTAGGAGGGCCAGGATTGGTTCTTTGGTCTCAAGAGTTTGCAGACACCTGACCTAGGACAAACTTGTCCTTCAGAGGCTGGGGCTTGGCTACCTTGTGTAATAAGTCAGAGTTCAATGGCTAAGGCCAACAAACAACAAAAAAATGGGATAGGATTTAATACGATTGTCCAGATGTGTGACAAACACAATCAATAATACTCCCAAAATAGATTATATGAGCTCTATAATTATGAACTCTCCCAACCACAAAACTCCTTTGGTGTACCTCTGCTCATTTCAAATCCCCAGAGTCCTATGCGTACTAAATGGTGAGAAAACAACAAAGTCCTTAAGTATTTATTAAAAAGTTTTAATAGAAGCAAACCAGCCTGTAAAAAGCACCCTCTGGATGGCTTTTCCTGAAATTATTTTTAATAGTATTGGTAAAAATATACCATACAAGACTCAAATCCCAAAGCAGATACTTTTCTAGTGTTTTTTTCTTCTTCCCAAAGATATCAGGCTGTAATTACTAACTCTACCTGATTACAGTCTGCAGTACTGGTAACAAATGACCCTTGGCAGATATGTAAATAGAATAAGGTGTGTGTGTGTGTGTGTGTGTGTGTATGAGAGAGAGAGAGAGAGAGAGAGAGAGAGAAAAAACAGCTAAGGCAGTATGCACCATATTAAACTAACAGAAATATTGTCCTTAGGAATTTGTAATTTTTAAGTGACTGGAAACAAGATGGTTTGTGGGGTGACATCGAGGACATCGTAGATAAAAGTAAGAAGTCGGACTGCGAAGTTGTGCGCTGAGAGCGTCGGAGCGGAGCCGGGCTGATCAGGATGATCACGGACGTGCAGCCCTGCCATCTTCGCCAACATGCTGGGCGTGTCGCTCTTCTTGCTGGTGGTTCTTTATCACTACGTGGCCGTCAACAACCCCAAGAAGCAGGAATCAGAGAGGCGCTCTCTCCGCCCCAGGATTGCAGGACATAGTCTGAAGCAAGATGGAGGGTGCGAGGGCCCGCCCTCACCCTTCCCTTCATCCCTTCTGCCCATCACAACATATAAAGCAACTACACCTGGAGTTTTCCAAACAACTTTTATTTCCTCAAAGTCTTCCTTAACCCTATGGAACAAGAAGCTGCCACTGAATAGGGCCCACTCTAGGGGCTGCTGGCTTTTCTGCTCCCTCCCCCCTCAATATAAAAATATAGATACATATAAAAAAAAAAAGCAAGAAGTCACAATTACAAAATAGATACCAGGACAAACTGATACTGTTCTTAAACAGAGTAAAGCATATAGAAGAAATGAAATGAACTAAAGACTTTAGAGCTGAGGTTCTCAACCTTCCTAATGCCTCAGCCCTTTAATACAGTTCCTCATGTTGTGGTGACCCCCAACCATAAAATTATTTTCATTGTTCCTTCATAACTGTAATCTTGTTACTGTTTTGTATTGGGTGACCCCTGTGAAAGGTTGAGAACTGCTGCTTTAGAGATCACAAAACAAGGACCCTGGAACTGACAGAATACCAACTGAGATGCTTTAACAATGGATGCATGCTTGGAGATGATCCTTGTCTATGCCATGAGATTCTGAAGGCAACTAACTATCTAGCCAACCAGCTGGAAGAGATTCACACTTGTGTCCATTCCAAAGGATGGAGAGCCAACATAATGTGGAAATGATCTATCATATGTAAGAGAAGACTTCCACAGTTACAGCGATACGTCAAAGATAACCGTCGGAAATACAAGGTAGGTTAAGAAGAGGATGTGCAATGAGGTCAATCACTGCTGACATTCAAGGAATCTTGGCTGAAAGAGAGGAACAGAAATGTGTGTCCCTGAGTTCCATGGAGTCAGCAATCCCGAACACTGCCCAGTCCTGTGCCACTCTCACAGTGGTTGCTATGTTTGGACTCACTGTTGCATTGTGTCAATATTTACCTGTTGTTTATTAAGTATATAAAGATATTCAGTTGTGTGGATCACAATGAAAAGAATGGAAATTCCAGAACACTTTATTATGCTCACCCAGAAGCTGTATGCAGACCAAAAGAGAGGTGGTCACTGGAACACACGAGGGAATGCTGAGTAATTAATGTAGTCTGAAGAGGTGTATGTCAGGGCCTATCCTTTCACCACACTTACTCTCTGGTGTAATGGCTACACACTGGGCTGCTAACTGCATGGTCAGCAGTTTGAAACCCTGAGCTGATCCACAGGCAGAGGGGGTGTTGGCCTCCCAATAGAGTGTCTCAGAAACCCACATGGGCAACTCTACCCTGTCCCACATGGCTGCTATGAATTGGAATCAACTGAATGGTCGTGACTTTTTAATAAAAACATTATGTTGAGCAAATAATCTGAGGTGCATGATTTTAAGAATCTGACATTAAGACAGAAGGAAGATGCAGTAACAACCTGTGATATGGAAGAGCCGGTTAGGGTGTAGTATAGCACTGATGAAACATACAATTTTCCTCGATCATTTTAATGCTTCCTCCGCCCAACTATCATGACTCCAATTCTACCTTACAAATCTGGTTAGACAGAGTGTGTACACACCTACAGATAAGAGCTCTCAACACAGGGAATCCAAGACAGAAAAACCACTCAGGACCAATAATGAGAGTAGCCAGACCAGGAGGGGAAAAGGTGGGGGGAGGAAAGCGGAACTGATTACAACGATCTACATAGAACCCCTTCCTTGGGGGACAGACAACAAAAAAGTGGGTGTGAAGGGAAACATCAGTCAGAGTAAGATATGGAAAAAAACAATTATCAGGGGCTCATTAGGGAGGCAGGGAGGAAAAAAATGAGGAACTAATACTAAGGGCTCAAGAAGAAAATGTTTTGAGAATGATGATAGCGCCAATGATTAAAAAAACACACGCCTAGTCCCCTGATGAAATGATTAATAATAATATAAAAGAAAACAAACAAAAAAAATGCCTGTGATAACAGGTGAAACAATCTTGCTAAAAGCAACCACTTGAAACATTTACTGATAAAGATTAAACACCTTAAGAATGGATTACATAAGTGAACCCCAAACACATGTAAACCATAGATAGATGAATGCATTCTGTGCTCACACTTAATTTTAGTCCCAATCTAAGAACAATGTAGTTCTTATGTTGTGGCCCTACTTGATGCTCTCACCTTCTTGAAAAAAAAATCACTGAAGATATGGGTGCTATAGCAACGTGAGGTGAAGAAAGTATAGATGGTGCCCAGTTATCTCAAAAAAGGTAGTCATTTAAATGAGGCATCAATGAGGTTCACATTGAAGCAGCACACCAGCCTGTGTGATTCAAAGATTGTAAATAATAAAATCCAAATCTGTAAGAGGGAATGGATTAGCTGGAATTGTGAACTGGTTTGCTATGGCTGTAGCAATGGATAGTGGGTGTCAGCTATGGATGACAGTGGAAGTCCAAAATCCATTTGCAAAGCCCACATAGAAATTAAGCCTCAGGTGAATTCCTTTTGACAAGTCAAGGGATGTGAATAACTTTTTTATCAGAGAACACTGTATTGTGAAGTTGATTGTGGTAGATATAGTTAGGTAAAAATGTAATCGTTTATCATTTTATCTCCCCTTGTCCAGTTAACAAAAGAGAAAAAGAGAAGGGGAAATACATGGTTTAAGCCACTCATGAAGTCTCTGTGACCACAGACCAAGGATGTAAATAGCCATGTTATCATGCAGAGTACACCACTAAGTGGATTGTTGCAGATGCAGTTAGGTGAAAATGTAACACTTTCTCATTTGACTCATTTAAAATTTGTTCTAGTTTTTAATATATGTTGTGCTTTCTTGTTGATTAAGGTTTTGTTGTTGCTAGGATTTTTTTTTGGAGGAGGGGAGGGTGTAATGTTAGTACCTGGTTAATGGTTTCTTGGAGGCATGGCAAGGAAGGCTGCAGGGAAACGGGGAGCTAATTAATACAAGAACGAAAGTATAAGAGAATAAGAAAAGATGATGTTCTAAAATTGACTGTGGTAATGAGTTTCTTGATATGCGTAAACTATTGAATTACATGTCATGTGGATTACATATCAATAAAACTTATGTCATACTATACTGGTCAAATCTGCTGCAAACTACCTTATTAGTGTTTTAAAGCAAAGTATTAAAATGTACCAAATTGGGCTGAGCCCCGGTGGCGTAGTGGTTGTGCACGGGACCGTGGCCCACTAGGTTCAAATCCAGCAAGGCTGGGCCTCCTACTCCCACCACTGGAGGGCAGTGACCCCCCCCCCCCCCAAAATGTACCAGATCTAAACCATTGTGTTTTCTTTTTAAACCACTGTATTTTCAACTGCCTTATATATAAGTGAAAACTGGACAGTGAACAAGAAATGTTGATGTCTTTGAATTATGGCACTGGCAAAGAATACTGAATCTACCATGGGCTGTCAGAAGAATTCAGACACTCTTGAAAGCTGTACAGCCAGAATGCTTCTGAGAAGCATGCTCAAGGAGACGTCGGCAACAAGTATGAGGATGGTGCCGAACTTGCAGTGTTTGCTCTGTCGCACATGAGTTGGAACCAACTCAAAACGGAACAGTAATAAAAACATCAACCTTTTAAATTCTCAGCCTTTTCTTTGATATCTGAATTCCTTCCCCAGCATCTTTACTCTGCCCTTTGTGATGGTATACTTTTCTTGTGCATCTCAAAGTCCTTCCACCATCAAGTATATAAAATCAGGACAAATTTATTAACTGGAAGTAGGTACAATAACAGGATGATGCAAAAGTAGTGGAATCCGAGGTTCAAATCCCTAGTTGGCTGCAGCATCTAAGTTGGACTTCTGCCAGTTTGGGTTCTTACTGTGTGAAGTCTAACTGCATTTGCAGATTAAAGGAAGATCCAGTAATAAGATTTTCCAGAAAGGGCCCAGAAATACCAAACAAATAAAAGCTAAATAAGCAGAAACTTATCTTTAAACACAAGCTTCTATCTTTGCTCTCTCATTTCATAATCGTACCATGAAACTGACAGCTCTCTATATTACAAAATGAGATTTCAATTTCTCCCTGAAACCTGCCCAAGGCACATGAAAAAAATCTTCCTAAGCTCATATTATGTGTGTGTGTATACACACACACACACACACACACACACATATATATGTATATATATTTTGTCTTCTTCACTCTGCAGAGTGAAACTGATGAAAATCTAGATATCCTCAATAATTATTTGAATGACCTTTGCAGCTTTGGGCCTCTTCAGCAAGACCCTAATGTAGGGATTTATAGATTTGATTGTTCAACTAGCTGTTATGTAATACCCCAAAGAGGTACTTCACTTTAATGTCATTCATATCAAATAATCTGCTTATAGCAAGTAAAGCCTGTGTATGAAATTTCACAACTGGCCTTCATTAATTATATGAGGATAATGAATGAGTGTCTTGAACTGTGTGGCTCCGCAGCTCAGTAAAATGATGCCAAGAGGAACGGGAGCTGATAGGATAAAACAAAAAGACTAAGTTATCAGAGATGGCCATTATTTTACTCACAAACTAGCATTTCACTCACACTTCTCTAGTGCTGTATGAGAAGGCTTCAAGAAAGCCCAAGGAAAGTGAAACTGAAACATAAATGAAAATTGCCAAAAACTTTTTGAAGCCCCCTGAGGGATTAACAGGAAGAAAATGATTTCTAATTATTTAAATTTCTCAATATTGGTTTGGGTCTTCCAGAAATTCCTACTGTAATCATCGGGTGGTTTACGGAGCACCATCTACGATAAAGTGTTGTGCTAGGTGTTGGGAATGTAACCTTGAGCAAGGCCACCATTAGCCAAATAATCCCTTGGAGCAAAGCCCGCCATGAAGAGTTTTAGTAGAAAAATGACCCCGAGGTGAATTTTGCACTGTGTACTCTGATGGGTATGGGACAGAGAAACTCTCTTTAGGGAGTCAGAAGCCGTTACAGTAACCAAAGTGCAAGAGATGATGACAGCTCGACCTAGGATGGTGGAAATGAAGAGAAATGGACTAATTTGAGGGGGGAGGTGGAGATGGTGTAACTTCAATGACTCTGGGCAGACTGGAAAATGCAGTGAGGAGTAGAGGTGAGATTGCCCGTCGTGACATTCCAGGAGAAAGGGAGGAGGGAAATCAACTTGAAGTTAAACTGGTTCCAAGACAGCCAAAGTTGGCAGTCAGATAGGGATATTACAAGTCTGGGGATAAAAAGCCTTCTTCAATTTCAAATGACCTATTCCTCCTTACTATGATAAGAGGTAGGCATTATTTTCCTTATTCTACAGAAAAGAAAACAACCTTCCTAAGCAAGTTCAGCAGCTTGATCAAGAATATGGAGATGCAATCGGGATTCAAAGTCAAGCTAGTTGGTCTTCAAGGACTGTCAAGGCTTTTCTTTCCTAGAGAAATTATTTCCCATCTCATATGTACTAAAATTTATGCAAAAGAAAAATAATTCCCCTTGTAAGATTCTAATTGATGAAAATTGAGAAGAAATTTTTTACAGAAAACCCCAAATATTGACTATGTAACAGAAAGACAGTATCATATAAAGTAAATATAATTAGGACAAAGGACAATAATAGCACACAAAACTAAGATTCATTATTTGAAGAAGAAAAATTTATCATTAAATCTTGAAAAGCTATGGCTGCAAGTTATAATATCTCAATGTTATCTACCAAAAGAACTGGGAAGTGACGTCTTTACAAACTAGAACAAAGGGGAAAATGATTTAAAGGACTACAAAATAATATTAAAGGAGAAAAAAAACCCTGGAACATAACTTATTGTTGGTACACTTGGGCGTTCCTATGCAAAATCAGGAATGTCAACCTAAACTTCCTTATTTATGGGGATAAGCCCTGGTGGTGGTGTAGTGGTTGTGTTCGGAACTGCGGTCCACAGGGCTGATGGTTCAGATTCAGCAGCAGCTCTCCAGGAGCAGGGCTGGACTTCCTACTCTCACCAGGGCAGTGATGCCATAGACACACACACACACACACACACACACACAAATAACTCACGATAGATCATAATCTAAAACTTTTAAGCCATAAAAAGGAATACAGGGCTGAGCCCCAGTGGCGTAGTGGTTGTGCGCGGGACTGCGGCCCACTGGGACGGAGGTTCAATCCCAGCAGTGGGGCTGGGCCTCCTACTCCCACCACTGGAGAGCAGTGAGGCCCAAAAAACTAAAAAAAAAAAAAGGAATACATTAGATTTTAAACACTTTGGTTCTGTGAAGGATGCTATTTTAAAAATTGTTAAGAAGCAACAGATACAGAGAAAAAACTTGTTAAGTTATTTATGTGATAAGGGAATTATATCCATATTATATAATGAGCAAACTACTCAGTAAGAAAACAACCCAATTAAAGAGTAAGCAAGTATCTTAAGCCTCTCCCCCAGCCCCCAGCCAAAACATAACCATATAAGATACTAGACAAGAGGGGAATGCTTAAATTGCATTTCCACAAAGGGACACCACTACCAAATCTATTCAAATGGTTAAAAAATAAAATAAAAAGGCTGAAAACACCAAATGCTGCTAAGGTTGTGGTGGAATAGAAACTCATTCATTACTGGTAAGAATTTAAAGTGCTTGGCAAAAACACACATTTGCCATATGACCCTGCAATTCCCCTTCAAGGTATTTCTCAAGTGACTTGAAAATTTATGCTCACCCAGAAAACTGTAAGAAAATATTTAAACCAACTTTATTCATAATTGCCCAAAATGGAAACAACCAACACAGCCCTCAGCAGGTAAGTAGATAAAAGACAGCACTGCAATGGCAAACTGGAATACTCCTCAGCAACACAAAGGAACACAATCTTGATTTGTCTAACAACATGGAAGAATCTTAAATGTATTTTGTTGTATGAAAATGCCAGATCCAGTAGGTTAGATACATGTGCATTCTTCCATTTACAGACAATCTGGAGAAGAAAAAACCAGAGATCGAGAAGATGAGCAATGGTCCCAGGGCAATGGAAGCGTTTCGGCCTTCTCTGCACTGCCCAAACCCACGGAACCGTACGTACTGCTGGAGCGGGAAGCCTGAGCTTTCCTGGATGCAATTTCCCAATTAGGTCCGCTGAGGGCTCAGTTCCAGAACAGAAAAAGGAACACCATATTACAGAGCCTATAGATATCAAAAATGAAGAGGAAAATATGAACAACTTTATATATGTAAATTGAAAATTCCTGGAGAGAAAAAAAGCCATATGAAAACTCACAGAAGAAAAAAATGAATACCCTGAATAGTTCCATAATTATTAAATAAATGCAATCAGGATTGTAACTATACGTTTGCAAAGTGTCTGGCCCTACTTTCTATAGCACAGTAGAATATTTCTTAACAACTTTTTATGCGATCTCAGAGCGGGGAGGTTTGCCTCGGAGCCCTTCAGTAGGCCCAGGAAGATGTGGAAACAAAGGACGTGAACATATGGTTGGTTCTCTCCTGATAGAAAATGAGAAAGGCATTTGGCTATATGATATCTGGCTCATATTATCTGTGGGAAGTTTTAAAGATGTCCTTCAGTATTACTTGTAAATGCCATTGTATCAGCCAAACCCACTGTGGGTAGGGTTGATTCTGATTCACAGTGACCCCACAGTGCAAATTACAACAGCTTCATAAGGTTTCCAAGGTTGGAAACCTTTACAGAAGCGGTTGCTAAATCTCTCTCCCCCTGAGTGGCTAACGGTTTCAAACCACTGGACTTCTGTTTAGCAGAGGAGCTCTTGAACCACTATGCCACGAGGGCGGGCTCCTTGTCATTACCAACACCATGCAAAGTGCTCTCACACCGGGGCCTCCCAGAGAAATATGGAAATCAGTCAGTGTAGGTGAGAGACACATAAGCTTCATGGCCACGTGATAAGCACAATGCTTGGCAGGCCTTGTCATGAGCTACAGAAAGAATTCAGTACCCTAAATGGAGGGTATAACAAACTTTGAATTTAGAAGGCAGCATGAGGCTGTGGGAAGAAAAACAGGAACTTTGGACCATCAAGTTTCAGTTCTGCCCTTTCACTAAGGGACTCTGCTGAGATTCGCTTCTTTATGGGGCTTGGGATGTGTCATTTACCTATCTGATTACAAGGAAGAAACCGTACAGCCCCTTCTATCTTGTACTGTCAGGGAGTAAACAGTTTACATAGGAGACAGCCATATTTTCTGCAGGTGATCAATAAATAAAAACAAATACAGAGGGCTGCCCTAGACCTGTCACCGGTGGAAAATGGAACTGAGGGCAGTAAGGAGAGTTTGGCTTTCGATCGCCACAGATATTCTATGAATGTCAAATTGAAATCTAACAAGGCCAGGTCCTAGGTCCTATCTTTTTCATTTACTCGGAGGCAAAACTAACTAACCTATATCACAGTGAGGTGATGATTTGAAAACAGTCACTTAGTTATAAAGCTTATGTCGCGCTCTCCTAAAGAAGACACTACAAACTGGTAGGCCACATATTTGCTCTAATTGGGTCACACAGTACTTTTTTTTTTAATTAAAAAATTTATCATATCCACAAGCACAAAGTTCACCATTTTAAAGTGTATAATATTGGGCAACCACCACCACCTAATCTTAGAACAATTCTATCCTCCCCAAAGAAACTCTGTTATCGGTTCACAGTTATTTGAATATCTGCTACCATTTCTGGGTAGCCACTAATTGACTTTTTTTCTATGGATTTGTCAAATTCGGACATTTCATATGGGAGACAGATGGGATGAGGCTTTCCACTGCCATGAAGAGTTAAGTCTTGGGGCTGAGCCTGGGGGCGCAGTGGTTGTGCGCGAGACTGTGGCCCACTGGGATGGAGGTTCAATTCCAGCAGCAGCTCCATAGGAGCAAAGGATGGGCCTCCTACTCCCACCACCAGAGGGCAGTGATGCAAAAAAAAAAAAAAAAAAAGAGTTAAGTCTTGGAACCTCACAAGGGTAGCTCTTCCCGGGCCCACAGGTTTGCCGTGCGTCGGGTTTGACAGGATGGCCGGGAGTTTGGTTTTTGGTTTAGAGACATTTCACATAAAAGGAGTTCTGTACCACCTTTTTGGCTTGGCTCCTCTTATTCTGCCCGAGTTCATCACATTGTGGAACATGTATCCAGATCGCATACCTTTTTATTCCTGAATAACATTCCATCATAAGGATATGACACATTTTGTTGACCTATTAATCACCTGAGGGACACTTAGGTTGTATTTTCTCATTTTGGATACTACAAATATTACTGCTACCAACATTTCAGTATAAATTTTTTCACAGTATTTTAAAAAACAAATTGTCGGGCTGAGCCCCGGTGGCATACTGGTTGTGCGCGGGACTGCGGCCCACTGGGACGGAGGTTCAATTCCAGCAGTGGGGCTGGGCTTCCTATTCCCACCACCGGAGAGCAGTGATGCCCAAAAAACAAACAAACAAAAAAAACCAAATTGTCTGTTAAGTTGAAACGAGGTGACAGGACCATACTATTCCATTTTTATTTAAATATTTTCAAAACCAATGATAGTTCTCGTTATTAAAAATCAATATTCAGTTTCTCAAAAGGAAGAAAGGAAAGGGAGGCAGGAAAAACTATCTGGTAGCGATGATTCTTTCTGTATTCCTACCCACCCCCCCACCCCCCCCAAAAAAAAATCAAACGTATTGCCATCTAGGTGATGCTGACTCCCATTAACCCGACAGGACGGGGTAGAACCGCCCTGGTGAGTTTCTAACTCTTTAACTCTTGGTAGGCGTATGAAGCCGTGTCTCTCCAGTGAAAGGGGCACTGGTGGGGTAGTGCTGATGTGAAGGGCTGTGATCGGCATGACTGGCAGTCCGAAACCACCAGCAGCTGGGGGGGTGGGGGTGGGGAGTGCGCGCGCATGCGCAGGGTGGGGCGTTCTACTCCTATAAAGAGCTACAAACTCCGAAAGGCGCAGGGGGCCACTTGAGTCGGCATTAACCGGATGGCTGTGGTTTGGTTTGGTTTGGGGTTCTTGGAGGGGCTGATAGTTTCAAACCGCTGACCTTGCACTTGGCAGCCTAACGCATAACCGCTATGCCACCAGGGCTCCGGTATTCCGACTACAGCATACCTCTTTCCCCCGCACATCAGACGACCAGCAGCGCTGCGGCTGTGCGACGTTAGGCTGTCCACCTAGCCAGCAGGGATGCTCCGTGCAAACGTGGGTACAACTCACTGCCGGCCAGTCAGTTCTAGGAGACCCGGCAGGGCAGAGTAGAATTGCTTCCTCTTTCCCAGACTGCATTTCTATGGGAGCAGGCAGTCTCATCTTTCTCCTGAGGTCCCGTGGGTTTGAACGATCAACCTTGCTGCTAGCAGCACAGTGCCACCAGGGGTGTAATACAAACAGTTTGCCCCAATCATTCATCTCACTTGTCCAATTTTTTTTTTTTTTTTTTTTGGTTTTTGGGGCATCACTGCTCTCCGGCGGTGGGAGCAGGAGGCCCAGCCCCACTGCTGGAATTGAACCTCCGTCCCAGTGGGCCAAAGTCCCGCGCACAACCACTATGCCACCGGGGCTCAGCCCCTCTTGTCCAATTTTTACAGGCATGTATATTAATAATCCTTGCACTATACATGGGATAGCTCCCACTTAAAAAAGCCAGAAAAAGCTCGTTGGGCAGAGCTTTTGGCTTTTATAGTACACATCATTCCCTAGTTCCCCCTTTCCCCATGCCACCCCGCCATTGCGAGTCTGAGCAATTCACTCAGAGTTAGCGCACCCAGTGGCACTGCCTGGGAAGGCTCGCTCTCTCTTGTCACAGTGAATTTTTTCTTAAAATCAGTTTCACTTGAGCCTTGTTTTTTGTTATGGCTGATTTAAGAGAACAGTGTGTGGCTGTGAAATTTTGTTTCCGACTAGGGAAAAATGCTGCAGAAGCTGTTGTGATGTTGAACACAGCTTACAAAGATGGCACTATGGGAAAAACTCAAGTTTAAGAGTGATTTTCTTGCTTTAGAAATGCTGACTGATGACAAACCTTGTCCTAGACATCTGCTAACTTGCCAAATGAAAACGTTGATTTGGCTGAGCCTGGTGGCATAGTGGTTGAGTGCAAGACTGCGGCCCACTGGCTTGGTGGTTCAAATCCAGCAGCAGCTCTCCAAGAGCAAGGCTGGGCCTCCCACTCCACCAGAGGGCAGTGTTGCCCCAAAACGAAAAGATGGACTTGTAGTGCATTTGGACACCATTCCATCCCGTTAGACTGTTAAGGAAGCTTTATATCTAGAGAACCTGAAAAGACTGCGTCATAATTTGCATCCAAAAAAGGCCTGATTTGTGGCAGACGGGGAAGTGGCTTTGCCATCAAGACAATGCACCTGCTCACACAGTACACCAGTTTTGGGCAAAAGACCCCAGCATGTTTCTCTTGCCCCATGCACCTTATTCGCCTGATCTTGTTCCATATGACTTCTTTTTGTTTCTGCTAATGCAAAGACGGAAAAGGCAGTGATTTGATAACATGGAAGAGGCGAAGAAAAACCAAGGGAGGTGCTGTCAGTTGTCCAAACAAATGAATCTGAAAAATGTTTCCAAGAATGGAATAGTAGATTTGCTGAATGTGCTAAGTATCCCTTGTGTACTAAGTGTACTTTGAAGGTGATATAAATTGTTTTATAAAAAAATTTAAATACAAAACTTTGAAGAAAAAAAAAATTGGGGGGTGGAAGTCCGATCATATAAAAAGTAGCAACTGGGAAAAAATATAGGCAAAAAAATGCCCAGCATCACTACATGCAATGACAAAGATACTTTTGTTCACATTTTCAAACTGTTTGTTCCTGATTTAGTTTTCATGACCAGTTCAATAAGAATCCCTTTTAATAAAGCACCTTGGAGTAGCTTACAATCTTCCTTTTGCCAACAAAAGGCAAAAACACTGATCCTGAATTTACAGGAAAATTCTAAAGACCAGGCCTCTCCTCTGTGCCCCCAAAACAAGGACTCACACTGCACAGCGTGCAGATTTGTCTGTCTGGCTAAACCAAGTTCCACAAGGAGAAAATAATGCGTCTGCATTAACAAGAGTCTATCATAGATGTTGACACATGAAAACAACATAAGCCAAGCAAATAGTACAATTATAACAAATAATGAAAAAGGGAAAATCCCTAGAACTGGATTTCATCAGTCAGATTAAGGATTCTTGAACTCTCCAGCATATACAATGTAGCATGGGCATGTATTTTTTGAGGTTTTACTAGATGCTCAGAGGGCTGCCTTACTCAGGACTAAGAATCAGGAACTAAATAAATAGGGGAAGTAGTACATTTGAAAGACTATGAAATAGAGCTATTAATTTGATAATGTACAGAAATTACTTTAAGAGTTAATTTCTCAAACCAATACATGGCATTCTTTCCTGAAGGAAGAAAGGAAGGCAATGTATCCTGCATTGCAACAGATAGTCAGAACATGAGATTCAAGCTTGATAACAAAATTTCAGCTTTAAAGAAGATACCGCTTTAAAGATACTTTAAAGAAGAGCCAGGCAGACAAGGGTCAAAAAGTGAACTCTATTTTTTGCCTCACCTTGCTACTTAAAAAAATAGGAACTTTGATTTCTTCACAAGTATCCAAATCCTAAAGATTCTTTTATACTTACTTACATTTTTACATATTCTTCTGTGCAAGGAAAACTATGGTCACAGAGATACTCTAAAATGGTCTTTTCTCCAAGTGTTAAATAAAGTCAAGACTATTCAAAGATTCTGGCCTCCTGAATCTTAGAACTGACATGTCATCTCACTACTAAACTTTCTTCATATCTAAAAACCACTGTTTCCAGCATTATTTAAAGTCACCCGAGAAAATAGTATCCATATGGTCAAAAAAAAAAAATCAAACACATTTCCATTCACGACCCACAGGTTGAGAACTGTTGACTTAGTACAACTGTCTGTAATTCTTATCACAGTACACTGGCTAAAAACATAAAATAATCTAGAGATTACCGGCTGATCAGTCAAAATCCACGTAGCAGGTCAAGAAAACCATTCCATGACTCCCCTTATTTCAAGAGATGTGCAGTGTTCTCTTAGTTTTCAAGCATCATCCAACAGATGAAGAACCAAGTATTCGGAGACCTATATAGAGGTCATAGGTAGAAAATGAAAAAAGAACAAACATAAACTAAATCTCCTAACCTTATCTTGGAAGAGAAAGTCAAAAGAAAACAGGTTAATGCTAGCTAAAAAGATATAAATGAACTTGTCCCAGTCCTACCTGCACAATATCCTCTTTAATGGTTTCAGCTTTATGGTAATAACCATGGCCAATAGGGCTTTTAAAAATTTGCATATGTGTTTAAACCAGGAAAAAAAAAACCCACCAACAATTACACAGCTCAAATAGTTTAACAACTAACTTCCTGATGTTCTTCTAACCTGCTTTGACTTCAAATATCAAGACTGCAAGTGCACATGGAACAGTAAGGAAATGGCCCATTTAAAAACAACAGTGTTAAGTTTTCCCTAGTTTTAATAAACCCTTAACTCATGAAATTTCCCCTTGCAGGATTACTTAACTTTGAAATAACAATCTTAATATTATTGTGCTTTTAGGTAGGGACCTATAAACATGGGAAGAAAAACCACACGATTTTGTTTTCTAAACATGACATGGTAGGAGGTGCATACTCTCATCTTAAAAACAAACAGACTCAGGGGTTAAATGATCTGCTTATGGTCACAGGATTACTAAATGGGAGAATGAGCTGGTCTGTTTTGACTCGAACTCTTGATAGGCTCCTTTTGCCACTTCAACACTTATTTTCTAGAATCCTACAAACTGACTCTTCATAGCTGATGATCAACATTACAATTAAATGGGTCCCTTAACATTCTTCATGCACGGGAAGTAAGGGGGTGCAGGTGAGTTTCAACAGCCAGGGATTTTCATTGTTCTCTGATTTGGGGCTGGCCACTTTTGCTTAAAAGTCAGGTTTTGAAAGAAAGAAGAACAACTCCCACGCCGGTGGTTATTTGTAGTCATTCTGCAGATAGTCATGAACACATAAAACACTCCTAACTACTTTAAAGTACTGATACAAACAGGTTCTTGCCCTGCCTAGGGAATTTATGAATTAAGAATACAGAAAAGAAGGAAGCAAGACCACGAAGAAAGCAGAGAAAGAGAGATCGCTTATAAGAAGAAATTCTCCTTCAAACATCCCCAACACAACTCAGCTGCAATCAAAGAACCACTGGGCAACAAGACACCAGTCTGATCCAGGCTCACGAATCTATTGGTGAGCGTATCTAGAAGACTGAGATGAAAGATTCACTTCACCGTGTAGAAGGAAGGGAGAGAACCCTGCCAGCCAGGAATGTCACACAAGTAAATGAGGCCATCAGAACTGGGCACTGAGTTGCATGCTGACCCACCCCTCAGTAACAGCAATTTAGTACCTCAGCAGTACCTGGCAGGCTATACCAGAAACAGGAAGCACTCATAAAAAAAGATAAAGGGCTACTGGCAACAGAAAAAGTAACTCAGGAAAAATAAGGTTTGAAAAGTTAAGAGCACTGGCAATCAACAGGATCTTGACAGAAGAGGATCAGACAGAAGAGGAACTGTTATTTGCCAAGCACTTTATAAGTAGCTCCTTTGATCCTCACCCTGAGATAATACAAGCTAATTCACATATAGTACTTACTAGACAATCAGCAAGGTTTGAGGGGCTTTAGTTATTAATCCATAGAAGAACTCTCTAAAGTACAACTAATCTCTTGGAAGATTAGTGGACTGTAAGGCCAAGGGAGTTGTTAACCCAGCTGCAGAGATGAGACAAGCCAGGTTCAGAGGTTAAGAAACCTTCCCAAACTTGATTGGACTCACTCAAGTTTGAGTTCTTTCCCATTATCCGCCTCTTTTCCCTTACCCAGTAAATACAGCTTAAACAGTCCCTTAAGAATACAAAAGTTGTGTCCTCCCACCCATCTTTGCAGCCATTTCGGAAAGCACACCAAAAATAAAAACATGTAAGGATTTTCAGAGGAAAATCCCTTCGAAGGCTACTGAGCTGTGCTGTGGGGATACATCCATTTCTTTTCTACAGGGGCCCCACTCAGCTGTGAGGGCAGAGACAGGCTGAGACCCTTGGCCCAGGAGCTGTCTTAAGGGCAGAAGTACTCAAGGTCTGCTGGATGCATGTGTCCACTCATTTTAGAAAATTAATGAAATAGTTAAACAGTTTGGAAACCCTACTTGCATCAAAGGGAATTGGAACATGCTCACTAGTACATGAGACATAACCCAGAAAAAGTCCAAGTGTTTACTTTTCAGGTAGATTAAAATGCTACTGCTAAGAAAAACCTATCTAGAATCTTTTCTTTAAGAAGTGGCCGGGCTGAGCCCCGGTGGCGTAGTGGTTGTGCGCGGGACTGCGGCCCACTGGGTTGGAGGTTCAATTCCAGCTCCCAGGAGCAAAGGCTGGGCCTCCTACTCCCACCACCTGAGGGCAGTGATGCCTAAAAAAAAAAAAAAAAAAGAAGTGGCCAACATAAAGGTGTCTGAGGCAGGACTGCACAGTATTACCCAACAGGGTGGCTAAGAGCTGGAACGGACTCAAATGGGTTTGAGGTTGTGTTTTTTGCTTTTTTGATAATACAATGTTTCCTATGCAGGGAAACACTATCACCACTAGTGTTTTTTAAAAAAAGTTTGCCCACCATAGCAACTGTTGCTAAGTAGGTTCCTTATGTCTAAGGCTGTAAAGAATTTATAGCAACCAGCGAAATGTTGGTTCTTGCCATTATAAGAATCTTGCGAGATACTATAAATTCTTTCACCCTAAACTTCTGGAAACACCGAACCCTTGATTTCCCCAAAGTGGAAAATACTATTTCTTGTCAGTAGTTAAAACCAAAACACAACAATAAACCAGTGGCCTACGGAGTCCCTTTTGACTTAAGGCGACACCATTATTTTAGAGTTGAATTGGGATCCACAAGTTCCACAATGATTGCCCAAAAGTCTTTGGGCAATCAAGTGCTGGGCTCCTGAGGCATCTCTGAATCACCGACCTTGTGGTTAGTAACTGAGACTTTAACCACTGGCACCACCCAAGGACTACAGTCACTGCCATGGAGTTGATGTCAACTCTTAACAACGCCATACACTGGGTAGGAAGTGCCCCTGTGAGTTCCCAAGACAGTAAGACTTTTCGGGAAAAATCCTCAGGGGGTTATCTTTCTCTGAGAGCAGCTAGTGGCTTTGAACTGCTGACCAACTCATTACCACTATGCTATTAAGGGGCCACCTGGCTCCACCTCAAGGTAGGTCT
Organism: Nesogale talazaci; assembly: GCA_004026705.1. Lineage (NCBI taxonomy): Eukaryota > Metazoa > Chordata > Mammalia > Afrosoricida > Tenrecidae > Nesogale > Nesogale talazaci. The sequence goes on along the minus strand of PVJH01014638.1, from coordinate 8,604 downwards.
GCTGAAATGTACCCAGAAGCAGATATTAAAAACCCCAAGCTAAAAATGACCTTAACTCAATGCAAATATATTCCTGGTTAAAATGACAGCAAGCTCATTCCCCTAGATTTCTCTTTAAAAAACAACCAAATGGGGCTGAGCCCCGGTGGCGTAGTGGTTGTGCGTGGGACTGCGGCCCACTGGGATGGAGGTTCAATTCCAGCTCACAGGAGCAAAGGCTGAGCCTCCTACTCCCACCAACAGAGGGCAGTGATGCTCCCCCCCAAAAAAAACAAAAAACCAACCAAAAGATAGTGATACTACTACTGAAAATTCATTTTAGGGGTTTTAAGAAATTTAGGTATGTGAGCACACCACTATTCTTTTGAAACAAAAACAGAAAACAACTTGGCTCAAGTCACCCAATGAAGTCTGATAACATAAGGATCAACAGAAAGCTCTCTTATTTTTAAATAAGAGTGATGCAAACATCATTTTTACCTTAAAATCTGCATCCAGTCCCTAATCCCAGATTATAGCTTCATGGAGTCAATTCTGACTCGTGACACTACTACCGAGTAGAACCTCCTGTGTGGATTTCCCAAGCTGTGAATCTTTATGGGAGCAGAAAGCCATATCTTTCTGTGACTGGTAGTTTCGAACCACTGACCCTGTAGTTCAGTAATAAAACATGTAACACCACCAGGGCTGCTCATAAACACATTTTACTAGTTCTCAATCTCTAAACTTGTTTAAATTTTATTGGGATGTGATACTTATGCAAATGTTTCCAGGTAGTTGTCCTAACAGCAAAAAGGTTACACCTATTAATGTTTTAGGGGCCCTGTGTTAGGTACTGATGAGCCCTGGTAGTGGATTACACATTGGGCCGTTAACGACAAGGTCGGCAGTTCAAAAACACAAAGGCAACTCTCTGTTCTATGGGGTCACAGTGCATCTGAATGAACTTGATGCAGCACATGGATCTACAAAGGTGCTAGGAGTTAATGGGCACAGGAATAGCCAGTCTAAGGTAAGAGCAAGGGAGGGGGCGTTTATCACAAGTCTGATTCAAATCCATGGGTTTCCATGGTCTGGACTGGGACTGCAGTGCAGCCAGCTCTAGGACTAAGACACCTTGGTTGAGCCACTCGAACCATCATGTGGCCTAATTTTCCTTCCTCTAGCCCAGAAGCCAAACAGATCATCTCAAAATCTTTCTATCCTAATTTGCTGGTTTTGTAGGTCTTTCTAGTCAGGTGAAAAAACAAATGGTCTCATTTCTTCCATCATCTGAAGTTCATTTAAGTTTTAGAGGAAATGTTTTATGAATCCAGTCACTAGAATGGCAACAAAAAAGACTTCCAAATCAGACTCAAATAACAATGACCCTACAACTCTAAAGGTGGGATAGGAGGTGGAGGAGAAAAGACTATTGTATTAGAGGCCATCAATGAAAACAGAATAAACAGCAGTCCATCCGTTTCCTTTTCACTATGTGATCCAACGGACTTAATGACAGTTCTGACTCCTAAGGACATCTCTAAGGCTTTTCTTTAGTCAGTCAGTAAAAATCAGCAAGGATACTATATATCATTTATCCAGGAAGTTAGAGTCACTGGAGCATAATCTTTAAAAAATAAATCCTACCAAAATGGCCTCAAGCTCTAAAATCTACATATTAACAAATTTGTTACCGAGGTTCTTCAAGTTGCACCCAAAGACACCGTCAGGGTAATTAAATATCAAGAAAGAGGGTTAAATTTCAACAATGTTATACTTTGTTGCCTACGTTTCTGGAAAAGATTCCAAAACCCAAAATCCAGTATGTGTTTTCTATTGCTGTCATTACAACTCTCCAGTTTCTCTAGTTTAGCCATAAGCTTGACTGGCTACTCAGCTTATGGCCTCAAAATGCCCAAATCAAGGTGCCTGCAGAGCTTATGTTCCTCGCAAGAAACATGAGTCCAGTGTGCCTCCATGGAGGTTGTTGGCGGAACTGCATTCCTTACAGTTGAGGGACCGAAAGCCATCCACATTCCTTCGGATGCTTTCCAGAGGGCCCCTCTGGCAATGGTGGATTGGTTTTCTCTCAAATTTCAAATTTTTCAGATCTCTTGGACTTTCCATTTTGGCAAAAAAAAAAAAAAAAAAAAAAAAGTTAGTTGGTAGCCCGTAGTTGCAAGGACCAGGTCAGCAGTCCAAAGTCACCAGGCATTCTTTGGGAAAGAAAGAATTCCCATGAAGAACGACAATCTCAGAAACCCAGAGGCATTTCTACCCTGTCCTGTAAGGCCGCTGTGAGTTGGCAGAGATTTGCGGGCATTGAGTTGGTTTGCTTTGTGGGGGATTAGGGAGGCCCTCCGGAGTCATAGCCAGTTATGAGCGGGGCTGCTAAGGTCAGCAGTTCAAAGTCACTCACCAAAGGAAAGAGGGGGCTTTATACTCCTTAAAGAGTTAGTTACATGGGCTGAGCCCCGGTGGCCTAAGTGGTTGAGTGCGGGACTGTGGCCCGCCGGCTTGGCGGTTCAAATCCAGTGGCAGCTCTCAGGAGCAGCACTGGATGGCACCCATGACCACCAGAGGGCAGTGATGCCCCCCCCTCCCCGCGCAAAAAAAAAGAGAGTGAGTTTTCAGTTTCAGGATTACATCTAGTAAACAAATAGAGACGGTGGACACCTCCATCTGCCCTGAAGTTACTTGTTGAACCCTAGGGGGCAGTTTGACTTTCACACACCTGAGGTGGCCTGGAGTTAGGAAAGACTCAAGGGAAAATGACTGTCTAACGAGATTGGGCTCTTCCAGAAAATCCAGGATCATCCTCCTACCTGACTGACTTAAGGTTCTTAACCTTAATTTTACCAGCAAAGTCTCCCTTTCTCATTTAAGGAACAGATCCACAGATGAAAGTGATTAGGCTGTGAGTATCTTTTAGGTAGATTAGTTGGTCTTCTGCCCCCCACCCCAAAGATTCACTACCAAATTAAAAACCAAACTCACTGTAATTGAGCTGATTCCTACTTAATGACCCACAGAACTGCCCCTGTGGGCTTCTGAGAAGGCAACTCTTCATGGGAGTAGAAGGTCTCATCTTTTTTCTAAGGAGTGCTTAAGTTTTGAACTGCTGATCTTGCGGTTAGCAGCAAAGCCCAACCCACTTGGCCACCAGATTTCTTCCCAAAGATTCACAGGTCTTTCAAATGCAAAAAATGTTCATCCCTGCTGAGCCCTGGTGGCTGTAGTGGTTGTGTGTGGGGCTGCGGACCACTGGGTTGGCGATTCAAATCCAGCAGCAGCTCTCCAGGAGCCAGGCTGGGCCTCCCACTCCCACCAGAGGGCAGTGATGCCCCAAACAAAACAAAACTAAACAAAATGTTCATCCCATTTCAAGGTTCTCAAAAGTTTGTTGTCATTATACCATTAAAAAAATCTCATTGGTTCCGAAACTTCGTATCTCATAATCTAAATCAGGCGTTGATGAGGCTCTGGTTAAAAATCAATGAAGTACAATTCCTGGGGCAAAATGCCTGAGAATGCTATATATGTTCCCAAATGATAATGGCAGAGCAGAGGCTAGATGAGACGTTCCAGTTTTAACGTTAAAACAAATGGTAGGCTCCCGTCCAAAGCAGTTTTGAAATCCAGTTACGAAAACCCTCAGAGACGTGGCAGAGTCTGTAAGAGGGCTCTCGGGCTTGGCTCCACCCTCTGGTATCCTAGTCCCATCTACCCCAAAGTAAAAAGGTAGCCTGCAGTTTCGTGAGCTTGCTTCGCAGGAGAAAGTGTGCGCTCTAAGAGCCATCTTTAATTTCTTACTCTGTTCCTTTCAACCAAGTGAGAATAAGTTTCTCGACAGACAGCCTTGTGAACGTTCTGTGACGCTCACTCCACTGGCGGAGCGGCTGTGTGCTGGGTTGCGAACCCCAAGGGCGCAGTGTGAAACACCAGCAGTTCCCAGGGAGCCTTTTACTCCCATACAGTCATAGGCTCTGTACAACTCTGAACCACAGAACTGGATGGTATGTGGGTTATAGACAAACAAAACGATGAACTTCAAAGTCAAGTCTCAGTTCTACTCTCTCCTATAAGGTTGCTAAGAAGTGGAATCGGCGTGAGGGCAGTGGGTTTGAGAGAGGCCAAGGCGCTCTGGTGGTGTCGTGGCTACTGCTTGGGTTGCTAACTGCAGGGTCGGCAGTTCAAAACTCCCAGAGAGAAACGAAGCTCTCTGCTCCTGTAAAGAGTTACAGCCCCAGAACCTCACAGGGGCAGTTTCACCCTGTCCCACAGGGGCATGATGAGTTGGCATCGAATGGATGGCAGTGAAATAGAAACCCCATCCACAATTTAAAAAACAAAACAAAACCTTCCATAATCACTGGCTTGGGTTGAGATAGTTGAGGAACGACAGCCTCAAGTTTCCTTAGACTAGAGGCCCCTAGTTTGATTCAAGAGTCTGGGAGTCACACCCTTAATCTCTTCAAAGGGATTTTTATGTGACTGAATACTCTGATCTTTTGAGCTCTCTGAAGTTTTAGTAAAGGCTGTAGAGGCTCGCACTTCCCCCTTTACTCTGTCATTTTTGGAGGTAATCTCTTAATTTTAGTGTCTTCTATCATTCAGATGGGCTGAGTATTTCCCAAGTCTGCGCCCTTTTGTTTTAATTTTCTCTCTCAATTTATTTCTTTTCTCTCACATTTTTAAATAAGCAGCAAGAAACCAGGCTTCATTTTTAACGCTTTTAAGCCTGGAAATCTCCTTAACTAAGTATCCCAGCTCATCATTTACAAGTTGTTTTCTATGTAACTGTAAGACACAATCCTGTTAAGCTTTTCTGCTACTATGTAACAAGGATCCCCTTCTTCCACTTTCCAAAATATATACTCCATTGCCTTCTAGGCTCTCAGGAACAGTACTTTAGCATCCAAATTCTGATATGATGGCGCACAGGTTTGTGATGGGGTAATTTGGGATTTTTATGATCCTCACTTCCTTCTGAGCCCTCAAGCAGGAGCCACTGGCCCCCCCCCCCCAATATTTCTACTAACATGCTGTTCAAAGCTGTCTGATCTTTTTCTTTCATGTTCCTCAAACTGCCCAATCCAAAATGACTTCCAGTTTTTTTAGCCAACAGCACCCCACTTCTGCCACAATTAAAAAAAAAAAAAAAAACTAGCATTCTGCTACCATAACAAATTAGCACAACTGTATGGGGCTTCATAACACAACACAAATAGATCATCTCAGTTTCTATAGATCAGAAGTCAAGTGGCTTGACTAGATCCTCTACTTAGGATCTCAAAAGACCCCAATCAAGGTGACCTGAGGGCTCTTTTCCTTGCTGACCGAGACTTCTGAAGAACATGTTTCAAAAAAAAAAAAAAAAGAATATGCTTCAAACATTCAGGTCGCTGGTTGAATTAAATTGGAAGCTGTGAGACCATTTCCTTGCTGGCAGATTCGGCAAGTAGAGCCCCCTCTCGGGTTTTGAAAGAGTCTCTGACTCCAGCGAGAGAAAGTTCTTAACTTTTAAGAACTCCTTAAGGATTAGACTAAGGAGCAGTGGTGACATGGAGGTTAACTGCTTAGCTGCCAACCAAAAGACAGGTAGTTTGAACCCACCAACCTGCCCATGAGAGAAATACCTAAGTGTGCTTCTCTCAACAGTACAGTCTCGGGAGAAACGCAACAAGGCAGTTCTATCCTGTCCTATGGAGTCACTATGAGTGGGAATTGATGTGACAGTGACAGGTTTATAATTAGACTGAATGCATCTTAAAGTCCTCCATCGTGATGACTAGCCATGCAATGTAACACCCAGATTCCAGAGGACTAGAGACTGGACATAGTGGGGTCATTCTGTGTACTATCAGGTGCATGGTAGGTTCTGACTCACGGTCACCCAATAGGATAGTCAAACTGCCTACAGTTTAACCTTCACGGGATCAGATCACCAAGTCTTTTCTCTCCTGGGACAGGGCTTGAACCGCACACAGACTCTCACAGCTGAGCAGGTGCTAACTTAATCAGCCCTCCTCAGCCTGTTTACTACAAGCCCCCCAACTCTCGCCAAGGCTGCACATTCCTGTCAGGGCAGAAGTGTCCCCTTTCTTCCAGTGTTCCTGAGGTATAGGTGTATGCTTGGAGGCCACAGTAAAAACACAAACTCATTCCGGAAGAGTTGGTAGGCAACTGGGGAACTAAAAATACATCGTGGAAAAGAAGCTGCCAACAGTTTCAGCCCCAAACAGCAAGGCAATTCACTCATTAGTCAGAAACTACCCTGTGCTCCCCCACTTCTCTTCATCCCTGTATTCGGTCCGAGAGAGCATAAGCTGGCACACTCTTTTTTTTTTTTTTAAGTTGCCCCAGGGCAGTGTAATTTTGTAATCGGCTAATAAATCAATCTAAGCAGCCTCCAATTGTTTCAGTCTTTCTCCACGCCATGCCTCCTCCCCCAACAGCAGATGAAAGGCAAGGCTTTCAAAGTCAGAGAAGGGCGAACCTGCCAGGTAAGACAGGCTGCCAGTACAATTCCCCGAGTGAGTGGCGGGGGCACTGGCACTTGGGCCCCGGCCTTCCGCCCCAGGTCCTGCCAGCCAACTGACTTGGAACAACACACCCGCTGCAGCAGCTACAGGGAGCCGGTTCTGTCTGCTCTTGGTTGCCAGTTTTACCCAGAACTGCAGGTAGACCAGCGAGTCCCTTTCACCCAGGAGCCCTGCCAGAGCTCTTGGGCACCCGGTGCTGCGTAAGTTAAACAGCGGTTAAGATTCTACTTACTTCCCACCACCAGCTTCCGAGCTATAGGAAACGTGGCCGCCCCATTTTACAGATAAGGAAAATCGAGGCCAAGGGAGGAGACTAGGTAGGCCACACAGCCAAGCAGCAGTGGCATGGCTATCATTCAAGGGGTGTAGGTCTAACCGCTGGCCTCCATGGCCACCCCTTGGATGGAATGCGCTGTCCAACTCAGTCTCCCCCTTCCTCGGTCCCTTCCTGCCCCCACGTCCTCCATCCCGAGTCGCATCTTATCACCCCCGAACGGTGGCAAGGGGATGCAAGCCTCCCCAAATAACACGACGCTCGCCTTCTTTTGCAAACTCTTCCCCCCCCCCCGCTCCCCGCCAAAGCATGAACCGAGCAGCCAACTTCTGACCCCGACTTTGCTTCGCCCCCCCAACTCCACAGCTCCACCCAACGCCTGCCTCACCTCGAAACTCTTCCAACACGGCACAACGCACACCACCACACACAACTTGCAAGTCCTACTCGTGCAAAAGGTCATCAACTCCTACCTGTAGGTGTAGATACACGCTCGGCCAACCCTTCCGTGCCCAGACCTCTCTCCCCTTCCACCCGGGCTCCCCACCAACCTGTAACTCCCAACTTCCACCCCGCCGACCCTCTCCCTCGGGGGTCACCTCCTCCTTCCTCCCCAGCGACCACACCCGGAGTTCCCTTCACCTTGCACCCCAGTCTCCGGGCGATCGGTCCAGTCCCTTCCTCGAGGGACCCTCGAGGGGCCCGGCTCTAGCGGTCCTCCCCCGCAGAAGGGCTCGCCCCCACCGCACCCGGCAGGCGCCACTCCCTTCTGCACCCTCCCCGGCAGCACCCTCAGCCCCACCCCACATGCTCCCACTCCCCCGATGGCGACCCCCTCCCCCACAAGTTGCCACCTCGTCCCCGCCCCAGTCCAGCCCTCTTCCCGGCAAGAAGCTGGGCTCCGAGAGCGGGTCGCCACCCTCGCATGGGCCCCTGTCCCCCGGCCGCGTCCCCTGCCTTAGGTCCGGGTGGTCCCAGGCCTCCCGATGGGCTGCAGGGACCTCGGCTGCTGAGTATGTGGAAGGGGGGGGGGGCAGGGGAAGGCGAAGGGCCGCTCGGGAGTCTGCTGGCGGCTGGAGGAGCAGCCGCTCCCCGCTGTCCCACTCTGGGCCACCCCCGACTTTCAACGACCCGCCCTGGCGGCTCCCAACGTACCGGTGGTGGAAGCGGCAGCGGCGGCGGCCGCTCTCCCCTCTCCTCACACAGACAATATGGCGGCGGCGGAGGAGGAGACACACGGCTCGGCCGCCAGCCGCAGGGACCAGAGCGAGGCTGCGGCCGCCGCTGCCGGAAGCGGAAACCCCTCCCCTACCAGTGGGTGGGGCGGGGCCACTTCCGACTCCTCCCACCGCGGACTCTTCGCTGACTGCGGCCATGCTGGGCGATGCTATTTTCTCTCTGGGGGTATCGTTCCCGACTGAGCTGCAAAATGTCAGGAGTCGCCGGCGTAAAATAGGATGCAGAGGCTTGACGTGACCGCTCACATTTTCATTTCAGTTCTCTGAACAGACGAGAAAGTGAACCGGAATCCCCCCCTCTGAGTGGATCATTGGTTTGACCCATGCTAAGATGGCGGCCCCTAAGTTTCCCGCACTTGGCCACCTGCCTATGGGTCGGCCCCGCCTTTCTTGAAAAGAAGCATGCGCCATCCGCAGAGCCGGAGAGCTAAGTCTTCTGGGAATTGAAGTCTCTCCTGCTCGGACTGCTAGTCTGTTAAGAGCTCCAGCAGCACTTTTTTTTACCTGTCCGAACTTGGAATTAAGAAGCGGAGAAGCAAAGTTGGATCCTGGGAGAGGCTCTGCA
>PVJH01014637.1:0-56270 GCA_004026705.1 Nesogale talazaci | reverse complement strand
TGGCGGTGCTCATGGCCCCTGAGGTCCACGTGCCTGTTCTACGTACCCGTCGCTGTAAGCGGCTGCAGCGGCTGCAGCAGCGGTGGCTGCGGTTGCAGTGGCAGGCTGTGCATATCTGTAGGCTGCATATCCACCCTACAGGAGAGAAGAGAACTGACTTTACAGCTACCTCTCCCCCCAGCCGCACACTTGCGTGCGAACACACCCACGCACAGAGGACAGACACGCACACACACACACACACACACACACTGACACACAAAGGGGAAGAAAATGCTTCAAACTGCACCCGTCTGCATGTTGCTTTCCTGGCAGAAAATGAGGTTCCATGCCATTTGCTCACCATATCCAGAAATGGACTAAATTGGCATTACGGACTGAGTGGTGAAAGGGTCGGGGCCGGGGCTACGTGGATGCACAGCTAATGCCCATGCTGGCAGCAGCCAAGAATTCGAATGACAATTCCACTGGATCAACCTGTGCACACCCAAGTGACTCAAGCCACTGCGTTTTCCATCACCTATGCCTGCAAAAGCTCAACCAACAATCAGGAAGCCTTAGGAAGGGATGCCTTCAAAGCACGGCGTTGCTGAGGGGTATTGGATGGACCACGGACCGCTGCATGAAAAGACTACTCTGTGCCAGAGGAAGTCCAGGCAGAACTGGCCCCCTTCAGGAATAAGGATGGCGAGACTGTGTCTCATATACTTTGGGGCATGCCTTCAAACAGGGCCAGTGCCTGGATAAGGACGTCGAGCTTGGTAAAGTAGAAGGTCGTCAAAAAAGGGGCAGACCCTCCGTGAGAGGGATTGAGTGAGCAGAGCTGGTAGCAAAGGTCGTGAGGATGGCGCAGGCCTGGCCAGGGTTCTGGTCTAATGAACACAAAGGGAATCGAATTGGCAACACCTCACCATAACACCTTCTGTTCTCAAATTAGAAAACACAGATGTAATTCTGGAACTGTGCTATTCTATAAGTCTGCTAAAACTCGTAGGAGAGGAGACGGTGATAGAAATTTGGCCGATCTTAATGAGATGAATCCAGTTGTCATTGAATGGGTCCAGACTCAGTGACCCTGTAGGATGGAGTGGAATTGCTCCCTCAGGTGTCCCGGGGCTGTAAATTGCTATGGGAGCAGATAACATCACTTTTCTCCCATGGGGTGACTGGAGGGTTGGGACCCCCAACCTTGTGGTTAACAGGTCAACACCACCCTCGGTGCCACCAGGACTCCTCAGCTGACTGACAGGAAGGGGAAATGGTGAGTCAGTGAACAGCACGTTGCTATGCACTAACATTAGGGACTCTGATGCTCCTCACATTAGTTTTTTAACAGAGACTGCCCGTGGGAGAGGCCTGTGCTCCCGGGGCGAGGCCTCTATGTGATATTGAGGAAGAAAAAGCAATGCAGACCACGGGCCAGCACACTCGGTCTGCCACCTGACTCTGAAAGCAGGCGTTGACAGAACCACCAGATGCCTGATGATGCTGAAACATCTGGGGAGTGAGGGGTGGGGAGAGGCACAACACCTCCCTAAGAGCTCACCCCTGGAATCCACTTCAGAGTCAAGTAAATCATACCACAGACAGCAGAGGGTCCTTGGGCCAGCTGTGAACAGTGTCCCCCAACTGAGCCGCATCGGGTCTCTTCCCTTCTCCTGGTGCTTCTCTCAATGGGATCATCCTCCTCTTCAAAGGGAAACAAATGGGGGTACGCAAAGCAGTTACTCCCAGACTTCAGGGCAGGCAGCTGCGCTTCTGTATCCTGCTGGCCACATGGCAGAGATGGGTACTCGCAGAGAGGGACTCCCGGCGGGAGGGCAGGCTGTCACCTCAGACCTTCCGCGCAGCAGTCTCCATGTTGCTCCTGGGCTGGGGTGCAGTCTCTCGGGGCACCACGGCCACTCCCGGGCCAGGGTGCATCGTGGTAAGTCTGTTCACCAGCAGGTCAGGGGGCGGGAACAGTCTCTGTTCCCAGCTCTCGGCCTGCCTGCAGGGGTGTCAGGGCTGATGTCACTGCTGCCCCCAGCAGCCTCACCCTGACCAGCCTCTGGAAAGTGGGCTTCCTTCCACACAGAGGGGGATGGGGTGCGGATGCTGGGAGTGAGTCTCTTCCCTCAGCGGCCATGACGGGGCAGGGAGTCCGGGTTGGGGGAAGTCTTCAGTCATGCCAGTTCAAGATTCGGAGACCAGGGTCGACAGCAGGCTCCGGGAAGCCATCAGCATCAAGACATAGGACTTGGGCACCCACTCTTTCTTTTTTAAGATGCTCCTGTTCTGGCATGCCTCCTTCTCCTGCTGAAGGTGCTGCAGAAGGCCAACCAGGGGGCTGCGTTTAGAAGAGCAGTCCTGAGGGTGCAGCGGTTAAGCGTCCCACCAATGCTGACGGCAGCAGGAGGACTGTGGACCCGCGTTTCCATGCCGGTTCTTGTCTTGGAAACAATTTGAGGCAGTTTGACTCAAACAGGTCAGAATCACCTTGACAGCAAGGAGGTGTCTATCTATCTATCTGTCCGTCTGTCTGTCTGTCTAGCTAGCTAGCTAATGTTTCATGGGCAGGCACGAGCTTCACAAAAGGAGGTGATCCAGGAATGGTTCCCGGGAATGGGAAAAAGGAAGTGCAATGGGATCCCACGGACACCTGGAGGTCAGATTCTCCTTCCCAGCAGTCGGTCCCACCACTCCCAGAGGTGGTTACTCAGGAAAAGAGATCACAAGATATAAGGCAAAGGAAAAGGCAGTGAGCTCTCATGGTTCTTTAAAAAAATAATTTCAGGGTGCACAGAGGTTCCAGGATGAGAAACGGTCCTCCCCAAAAATCTGCTCTGCTCCCCACTCACTTCTGCTGGCTAACCTGAAGGCTTCCCCAGAACGAACATGTGACCAAAGTGCAGTTTCAAACACGAAGGTTTTCATTACGGGTTCTGAAATGTCTTAAAAAACAAAACAAATCAAAACAAAACCAAAAAAAAAAAAAAAAAAAAAAAAAAAAAAAAAAAAAAAAAAAAAAAAAAAAAAAGAACAGGGGCAGGGGAGGGGTGGGAGACAGGGTTCAGGCGTGGGGGGAGGGAGGGATGGCGCCACGTTTATTAATCACATTAAAAACTAAGCATGCCAACATCTGAGCTAAAACAACCAGCAAAATCACCACGTTCAGACTGGTATTGGCTAACGCTATCTATCCCAGCATTCTCTTGGGACAGCGGTTCGCCCTAGCTCTACCACAAGCTTGGTGAAGTTCACAGCCTCAATTACTAGAGCGTGCAGCCACAACGACCTGGTATTACGGAAACAGTCAGTCACCACTTGAGTTAACATTCCAGACCCTAACGACTGGCCCCTCCCCAGCCCAGAGAAAGAGTCAATCTTGCCCACCCTCGCCCTGGCCCACACCACAATGTTAATAATTATAACAAGCAGTAACCCATCTGTTATATCAGAGAAGGGAACAGAGACGTCACTGAGAGATTTAGAGTGAGATGTTAACATTTCTTCAGCTGACTGCACAAACAAACAAACAAATAAAAAAAAAAAAAGAGGAGAAATAATTCATTTGGAGATATGAAGTCATGAAATAGCTGATGTGTACTGCTTTTAACCATGCACTGATGCAAAACTGAAGCAACCATTAAGAATAAAAATTAAAAAGGACATATGTATTTACACACAATCAGACCTGTTGGATCTGAAGCAGTTTGCAGATTCTATCTGTGTGTGATTTGAAATAAAACAAAAAAATGGGGATTAGCATGGCCACAGCACACCCTGACATAGGAGGGCACACACACGGACAGCTGGGGGAGCCCTGGCAGCGGGGGAAGTGTGGCAGGGCAAAGCTGACCCAAATGCACACGTGTCCCTTTGGAGAGAAGGCCCCTGACCCCTTGGTGATTTACTCTGAAGGGCTGGCTCGCACGGGGCAGCCCCCCTGGGACGCCTGCCCTCATGTATGCTGCCAAGAGCCCCCATGTTTAAGAATTACATATTTGCACCCCTCTGGAACATAATTCTACTGTCAACTCCCAGCTTTTTCAAAGGCAAATGCTGCTATACCTCTAAGGGCTTTTCCCATAGTGACTCTTGACAGTGTTCGAACCTGCTTTCCCTGGATCCTAAAATTCCTACTCCACTCTCCAACCAGCTGTCCACCGGTGAGCTCGACAGGGCCGCCACACTGACTCCGTGTCGTTTCTGTACAGCACTGTAGCCCCTGTGGCCATCACAGGAGGAGGCTCTGCAAGTCACTGCTCCAGGGTCTGGCCTGTCCCCACAGTTATCCCCGTCACCCTTCATCCTGACTAGAACCTCACCTTGACTTTGACCATGGTTTTATTTGGGCCGACATGAAAACAGGACTTTGGTGAGCATGTGATGCCAAGAGACTTTCGTTCTACCCGGAGGACAATGACATCATGGGACACTGAGGAGAGCTGTGTAATTCCAGACCACCAGAAAGAATAAATTCTCATCACCCTGGGTGGTGCACAGTGCAACTGAGGAGCCAAGCTGGTGTGTATGTATGCGTGTGTGTGTGTGTGTGTAAGGGGGGTTGGGGAGAGACAAGTACTGGCTTTCCGCTCACCACCAGTTGACTTTCATCCTCAGCCTTGGGGTCTCTTGCCCGGTAGAGGGTCCTACCTTCCTCCTGTCCCATGCTCCCTCCCCATCCCAGATGAGAGGCCCCGAGCTGCATTTCCATGATGGAGGAGAAAGCAGCTTAGGGTCTGAAAGTCAAGCAGAACTTCCCCTAATTCAGTTTCTTTCCAAAAGCTTACTGGGCAGTCACATGAGAAACAAACTGGACTGTGAACGGCCTTTCTCCAGCGAGCATCCAGGGAGCAGCAAACTTTCTGACAGCCCACTATTCTCCAAGTGACCCAACTGCCCTTCCTTTAAGGAGCAAGGTCAGAGGGCAGGGTAAGCTCACGGCTTCAGCTTTAGAGCCCCAACCCACAGGTCTAGCCTCTGAAGGCCACTTCAAATGCCTTGAGCAGCACAGCCCAATTACTGCTGTGGTTTCCCGCAGGGCCCGAGGTGGCCAGCGTCCTACTCCGGCCCTTTGCACATTCCTACCACCCTAAGAAGAAAATGTCCCCAACTGCTAAGATCGCAAATAGAAAAGACCAGCTTAAACACCGTGGAGAAAAGTGATCGACAAACTGAAAGAGGCAGCAGTGATGGGACAGTGCATGTGACACGCCTGGTGTGGCCAGGTGGCAATGGGCCAGGAGCGCTGAATTTGGGAGGAAGTGCCACTGGGTCAGAAACTTGGCTGTGTGCGCTGCTGAGGTAGCAGGCCTTAGACCACACGCACAAGTCTGGATTGTCCAAAAAAGCCTCTGTTCCCATCTCTAACGTGGAGCTGGAATGGTTAGTATAATTCCATTTGTTTCACTGCAATCCACAATCTGATTGGTTGGCAGGTCACACTGGCACTCCTACCTGAGGTATTTTAGCGCTAATGATTGGTTCCTGTAAGACTATTCTATAACAGAACACAGGAAGAGCAGTTCAAAAACACAGCTGTGGAAGGAAACAATCATACAAACAAGCCCGCTCAGGGGCCCACCAGCCTTTTCTTTCCCTTGGATGCAAGCATGCTTCTCAGAGGAGGGTTTGCAGCGGTTGTCCCCCTATTGGCAGAGTGGGTCAGGGCGGACCGTGCCTGGCCTATGGGGGCACGACGAGTTGGAATCCACTCGTGGGCGGTGAGCTTGGTGCCTTTTCTATGAGGTGGAATTGGCTTGCCAGCCAGCGGGCCTGGGCTTTGATTTGGACGGCGTGGGGAGGCAGGGTGGACAGAGCCTCTGGGCCACGCTCCTCAGTCCTGCTCTGGCGGGTCTCCTTATACATGAGAACCCGTGAGCTACATCAGAGCCCGAGAGGAGCGGGCCACGGGCGAAATAGAAGGAAGAAAACGGCTCTCAGGAACCCTGGTCTACGTCCAGTTCAGGGCTAGGGGCTAACCAAACAGGCAGAGTTCACAGCCCCAGCGGGTAGAGTGCCCACACAACCAGCACCTTCCCGTCTTTCCCTTCCGGCCTCCTCTTCAAGCTCTGGGGCTCCCTGCCTTGTTGTAAGAGATAATCCCGCCACTCCCTGCATTTCAAGGAGACAAGATCTGAACTTGGAGGGATACAGTTGGACAGGTGTGCAGACGGCGGCACGGGGAAGGGCAAGCTCAAGGGCAGCAGCAGCACTCTTGCTTGCTGGCTTGCTGTGCGAGGTGCCCATGTGCACTCACAGGGCAGGGCCGGCAACAGGAAGGTGACAAGCTGCTACTCTACGGATCTTGGGCGCCGACAGCCTCATAGGGTCGTGCTGTTTCTCACCAATGCGCTTGGATATGATTTCAATACTAATTCTCTCCAAATTACTTTGAGAGGAACACATGATAATAATCATTATCATTCCTTTCATTGACAGGGGCCACTAGTCAGACAGGAGAAAGAAAAAAAAAGGGCGGGGGGGGGGGGGAGCGCAAAGTGTCACCGAATTAATTCCATTTAGTGTGGTCAGCTAGTCCAAAAAGGAGATTTAAAACACCAAACAAAAAGTATTTTCTGGATCGCTAGAGAAAAACCATCTCTCTCTCTTAATAAAGGCAAATATAATGAATTAAGGAGATATGAGCGCTGTAAATAAGTAGTTAACAAAGTGAAAGTACACAATACTTTTAAAAAGCTCAAATAAAGACAGAGAAAAACAAATAAAAAAAGATGATTTCCGAAATAATCTAAATGGAATAGGCTTGTTCTAAGAGATCTATTTTTAAAGAAAATAAGTAACAGATGAATTTCATGAAATATGAATGCTAATCTAGGAGAATGTGCATGTTAAGATCATATGTAAATACCTATTTCTAGAAAGGTGTAATTTGCCATAAAAGAGGGATATAATTTCCCAGCCTTCACATTTCACCAGAGGTCTGGTAAAGAGACAAACTGAGGACAGAGAGGTAATGAAATATGGACTAGGTGGGTTGTATGCTTTGCTATATAACATGTTATTCTGGGTATCATCATTTCTCTAGAACACACCTATGAAGTAAGATGGTTAGACCCCAAACACTAAGCTTTCCTGTAAATATTTCTTATGTTAAGGCCAACTCTGATGACAAAGGAACGCTGGAGGGGCTGTGGGTTAGATGTGGGCTGCTAACCGCAAAGTTGGCTGTTCAAAGCCACCAGTCGCTCCGCAGGGGAAAGAGGAGGTTGCGCCTGTCCAGATTTACAGTCTTGGAAACTCTCTCTGGGGTTGCTATCAATCAGCCTTGACCCGGTTTGCTTGGGGTCGATGGCCCGAGGAAGCCTGTGGTACAGTGGGTCAAGCAGCAGGCTGCTAACTGCAATGTTGGCAGTTCACACCCACCTGACTCTCCTTGGGCAACAGAGGAGGCTGCGCTTTCCTATGAACAATGCTGTGGAAACTCCCAAGGAGAAGTTCCACATTGGGAACACACTGGGTTTCTATGAGTCAAACCGAACCCATTGGCAGTGGGTTTGTTGGCCTATTGAAATAGCATGGGCATACACTGTTACCTGAACCGATTTCTTTCTTTTTTTTTTTCCTGGACCAGTTTCTAAATTCTGCAATACACAGAGCCTCCAGGTGCATTCTGAAAAGAATACATTGGTTCTTTTTAGACAGCCAGTGCCTTTCTGGTAGGCTCTGGAAATAGTCCACTGCAAAGGTCCCCTTATTGATTGGAGGCCGGGTGAAAGCATTTCCAGACAATTTTAACCTATTCCCAGATTAATTTTAGGCTGGGAGGCTGTTCTTGTACAACAACTGACTCTCAATGACTTGTGTGGTGGATCAAGTGCACTCTCAGCACAGGACCATTCTGAGAAGTCCTCACAAAAGATGTCCAGATCCAAAGCTCCATTTGCTGTCAGATCACATAGTTAGGGTCCTGTGACATACCAATCACACAGGCTCTGGTGCAGGAAAGAGTTGAACATCATGTTGTACAGACTCCTGTGGCCGGGAGACTGAACACCTCTTGCCTCATACCCCAATGTCTGTCCAGAGAATCACCTCGCCTGCTAACTAAGCGACTTCTTTGCCGTTGGACAGCTGTTCAGTACAGAGGCTCCCTCAATGGTTGCAGCTTTATGGCACCGCCCCTCTCCTCCCCTCCCTTATCAACTCCTAAAGATAACATTCTCTCAAAAGATGAACACTAGGAAAACACAGGTCCAGGACGCGTCTTGCCACCTACCTAAGTCAAGGCTACCATGACCTACAGAGGGATGTGAGAAGAGAAGACAGGCAGAAAAGGGGCAGAGTGGCTGGGGCTTGGCTAGTCTGGTCGCCGTGTGCAAACAAGGCGGGGGGGGGGTGGTGGTGGTGCGCAGTGTGAAGGGCTTCACACCTGCAGACTGCCTCGACAATGCGGGAGTGGTACCGGGCTCATCTGTGGGTACAGGGAAGGGAAAAGAATATGTCCAGTAGCCTGGCCCTAGCAATGACCAGGACACCCAAAGGCTTAAGTCTTTGCACCCAGGGGCAAGCGCAGTGGCAGAGAAGCATGCTTGCATTCTTAAATATATAAATATATAAATATATATATCCACAAGGAAAAAAATTAAAATCAAATAAATTATATCGAAAGAAAACAAAACAAAACAAAATGAAGAAACCAAACCAAACCAAAGAACTAGGAAAAAAAAAGGCTGGCTTGTCAGGGGATGGGGGTGAGAAGGCCCCGGTGTGTGTACTTACATAGAGGTCAGCACCGTAAAATCCGTCCTGGTAAACCACACTGCAGAAAATCCACACAAAAACAAAAACAAAAAAAACAAAAGAACAGAAACACATTCCGGTTATTGAGGACGGCAGCATGCACATGCGCTCTACACAGGCAGGTGATGTATGAATCGGCAACCTGGGCGTCGGGCCCCGGCAAGGCAGGGCTGGGAGAGCGTGAGGGCGCCTGAGCATTGGGCACAGCTCAAGGGCGGGGCGGGGCGGGGGCGGGGGAGGGTGTGTGTGCCTGGGCTGGACCACCTGGACGCTGGGCAATTCGAGTTCGAAGTCGGCAGTAAGGAGCCCTTCCAAATCTAACGGGCGGGAAACACCAACATTCCCCATCTGAAGTGTGCACCGGGAGAGACTTCTTTAAGGAGCTGAAATCGTGGGAGCCGAGAGAGGGGGCTTTCCGTGAAGTGCCCAGAGCGTGCCAGTGGGCCAGGGCCTGTGTGCAGCAAAGTATGTCCCGAACTTCCAGGGAGGATTTAAGTTGGGTCTCCTGGTGAGATGTGACCATCCCCTGAAATCCATACATCACCTGCGTTTTTACCCTGCACATTAGACATGCGATAAGATTTGGCTGATCACACAAGCATGCAAAGTATTATTATTCAGCATTTTAAGAACCAATGCAACACCTCAGAAAAACAAGTCAATCAATTCTGACCAAAGTAAACAGAGAAATGTAATTAAAAAACAAAACAAAACAAAAGAAAAACAAAAAAACAAAAGAAAAACACAACCAAAATACCCACAATGCATTGCTTTCACAAGCAGAGATAATGAGCTCAAAGGTTAAGGTGATTGGTCCGAGGTTCGAGAATTGAAAGGTGCAGTGGGGATCCCAGATAGTAACAATATAATCCAGAGAGGGAAGGAGTGACTGGAAGATTTTAAGGGCTCTTTTAAAAAAAAAAATGTAACTGGTCATTGAAATTCTGTGTCTGATCAAGTATTATCCTATTTAGAAGAAGAAAACTGAAAAGGTGGCTGGTTAGGAATAGAAGGATATGTTTTTCTATTTGGAAAATTATCGTTTATCAAATAAATAAAGCATCATGCTTATTAAAAAAAATCCGAGCAACACTGTACTAGAGATTGCAAACTTTTTCGCATATGTAGGCTTTTCCCAAAGCAGTGCTTTGGGATCAAAAGAAATGGAGGAGGGTTAGAAGTAAAAGTCAAGGCTTTCTTCTTCCTGTCAACTAAATCAAGACCTGACGATTTAAATTGGTGGGTCTGTTTGTATAAGCCACCCAACTCAACCAGCTCAAGAACGGTCCCACCACCTTCTCTGGCACAAGCAGCAAACCAGCAAGGCGGGGGGAGGGGCGGGGATGCTGCCAAATCAGATTTTAGAATGGAACTCGAGATAATTTGTATTTCCTGTGCTATTTTGCTGAGCTTACATGGTGGTAGGTCCACACAT
The DNA here is from genome assembly GCA_004026705.1 of Nesogale talazaci. NCBI lineage: Eukaryota > Metazoa > Chordata > Mammalia > Afrosoricida > Tenrecidae > Nesogale > Nesogale talazaci. The sequence continues at coordinate 46,087 of PVJH01014637.1, read as the reverse complement.
GGCACTGCCCCCGTGGTGCAGTGCCTGCCACTTACCCCAGGGAACTTACACTTCTCTGATGCTCGTGTAGCGTGTACCCATTTTCATAAGTCTCCTGGAGTCAGAGCTTTCAAAAAGCTATTTGTCTCTCAATTGCCTTTTAGTTTAAGCTGTCCATAATAAGAAAGTTGACAAAGAAAACAAGGTGGCCAGGTGGTGCTTAATTAAGCTTCAAGCATTTCAGTGAGATATAGAAACCATGCCTCTATTGAGAAGCGGGATGGCATTAAAATTACGAAGAAAACTTAGACTAGGTTGGATGACTCGCTGGGAATAGTCACCGGAATTCTGAAAGAATTCCCATATTCCCTCTGTCAAATGCCATACAGAGGCTAGACACGCAATGGTTAATGATGAAATCGGTTTACTAAGCTGAAAAGCAATTCTAGGCCATTCCCCATACCATACTGGACTTATTCCTTGCCATCTTCCTTGTGACAAAGTGGTTTCGCTTATCAAAAATGAAAATATGGGGCATTTGGGTTTAATGTAATGCACAGAAACTCATGTGATTAGACATACAGCTAACAACACCTTCAAATAAATATATACCGGACAGACCGGGGAGAGCGTGGGCTCTCAAGTCTGGCTAATGGACTGAAATGACTTACATGGGGCAGAAATGAATCCAACGACTTCATAAAGTCACTCAGGTATGTTACAAACTAAAGCACTCCCATGTTCTCGGTGAGCATGCTCCTTCAGCAAAAAAGATGGTCGACTCCCTTGGGTTGGGATCGAAGGCCGTTCAGGAGCAATTCTGCTAACGTGTGCAGGACTTCCAAAGGGCCTGTTCTTAAGTTTTACTTGACTATGTCTTGAGGAGACAACAGTGCTTGTTAGTCACTTCTTTAAAGGGGAATGTCAGAGGTTGAAGGTCAAAGGTTAAGTGGAGAGGGGGGAAAATTATAAGTCAGTAATGGTAGAAGATGGAGATGATGAAATGCATGGGATTAAAACATCCATACACTACACACAAAAGTTCATTCCTGAAGCAGTTCCCTTCTGTAGGCGGCCTTGTTGAATGAAAATGCTTTACTTTGGTGGCGTGGAGGACCTCCGTGTAGCCTGGCCACTGTGGATCTGACTGGGTGCTCAATCAGTGCACCTCAAGATCAGGCCGGAAAAAGGCCCACAAAGGAGGCTCTTTACAATTGACCTAAGCAGCAGCTAATAAGGTTTCTATGCCACTACGCTGGTTTCTCGGGATGGGGAAACAGCCGGGCCTACACAGAGAAAAGATGAAGAGCACCAATGCCACGTCTTTGAAGAGAGAAAGTCCTTGGTACAACTGACTTGTCAAAGTCCACGCTTTAAAAAAAAAAAGTACGTTCTAGGTCCTGACCCTGAGCACCGAGTGAGCACCGAGGCTGCCGTCCTCGCTCCTTCGCCCCCACGCTCAACAGCAGAGGATGTAGTTGTTGCTATGGAGTCAGCCCACTGCATGGGACACCCTCCAGACCAAATCAACAGGTGAAGGGTGCTCAGCTGAGTTCATCGTTTTACCATCAGTCAGAAGCCAACTGCAGCTTCATTCCTTCTACTCCTCCCTTTCTCCCTTGAGTCAATTGGACCGGGTTCATCTTTGAATTAACCTCTTTGAATCCGTTTCCTACAAAGAAAGCAAATCCATTGTGGGTAACTAGCTCTGCTGCTCACCACCTGGGCGGCGAGGCCCGGGGGGTGGGGGAGGCCCCCGTGAGGGCCACGGCCCCAACAGGAGGTGGTGAGAAGGCTGAGCACAGCAGAGGCAGTCTTCTACTACCACCTCCAGCGCCTAGTTCGGTTCTCTGCAGGAGTGTCATCCACATTCGTGCGATGCTGAGTGAGCTCCATGCCAACACACTGGTAGTCAACACAAGACGGCTCTGGCTACGGTCTTAAGCCACTGCGATGAGGGCTTAAGGTGGCCAAAATGAAGACTTCTACAACAAAGTGGCATTCTGTTGCATTCTAATGGTGGCAGAGGTTGGTTCTCGCCATCTAATCCATGGCTCTGCAAATATTCCATGGACGTCGATCCTGTGGCACAGCAACATGCCAGAAGAAATGCGAGGGCTATGGTATTTTGTTTTTGTCCAATTGCTTACTGTGGCTCCGTGACTGGAACTGAGTGCTTACCCTGGATAGGCGGGGATGGCTGTTGGAGGTACCGCTCGAACTGCACCGTACACCGTCCGCCCTCTACCCCTCAGATGGGCCCCTCTGAACGCCGCTGCCGTGGTGGCCGCAGTCGGGTAAGGGAAGCCAGGAACTAAAGGGAGACCCAAAATATGACAGAAAGTTCAACTTGCATCCAATAGCAGGCTTTAAGACAATGAAAAGATGCATGCCGCATCTTTCCAGGAAGCGATATGACACGTATGTTAGTCCATGTGGCTGGGATTGCCTACTCTGGATCTCTGAGAGAGCGTTACAAATGGAGAGTCACCCAGTGGGCACAAAGGATAATCGTGCCGAGGCTCACTCAACCCACACCCAAGCACCGCCGCACCAGCCGGTGAGAAACGGGTCAGGAGAGCCACTGCGGGGCTTGACATCTTCAGCCGGCCCACGACTGCAGTCTCAGTGATAAACATGAATACGTGCTTATCGTCACTTCTCGGCAGGATACCCTGCTTCGTATTTTTTTATATGGTGCCCAGCCCCAAAGCATCCACTTTCTTTAATTAACTTCATCTGCGCAGTTTTAACCCAGAAACTTGAGGGAAACGGAGGAGACGTTCGGGCGTGCACGAGGCGGGCAGGTCTATCCCAAGTGCTCCACCTTCAGGAAGGCAGGTGGAGGCCCGCATCCCCTGCCTGCTGAGCCCTGCTTCATCACACCTCCGGCCGGTGCGAAGGGCGCAGGCCAAGGGGTGAAGGATAAGTCAACCGCAGGGGGGGTGTCCACTAGAGGGCCAGGCCCACCTGCGGAGAACAGGGTGAGGTGACTCCGGTGCCCTTGACTGCCAAGTACACAGAGCAGTGTGCTCTTCAGATGCCCTCTACCTTTCCAGCTATTTGTGCTTTGAGGCAATCTTAGTATTTGGCCAAGAAGGTTCTGGCACAGGCTAAGCAGCCAGCACTTTGGCAGTATGCGTGCTCTGTGGCCTCCGTGGCAGGAGGACTGGTTCTGGGAAAGGAAGCCGAGTCCCTCCCTGGTCCCTACTCCAGGTCAGGTCGGCATAGGCTACTTACTGATAAGGGGAATGTACGTGTTAATACCCCCTCTTCCTGACAGGGGCACTGCTGCATCATTGCCGAGGGACACATCTGCTTGAAAGCTGGAGGCTGCTCAGAGGAAGAACAAAACACCAACAAAAACATGTTTCAGATGCAAAACGGTTACAAAGGGATACCAAACAGAAAACGTAGGACGTGATGTCCAACTCAACTCGAGTGGATGCCGACTCGGCGACCCTAGAGAACAGGGTAGAACTGCCTGCCTCTGGGTGTTTCTGAGACTCTAGCTCTTTATGGGAGAAGAACCCCTCCTCCTTCTCCCGTGGTGGTTTTGAACTGCCGACCTTACGTGGTTAGCAGTCTCATGTGTAACCACTGTGCCACCGAGGCTCCTGCAGAGGCTAAACAGCACGGTTAGAGGGCACAGATGCAAACATTAACGTGAATACTACCTGCATATAACTCAGGGCCATACACAGCTCCCACGACAGGGCTGAGCTTCCAGCCTGAAACAGAAGAAAGGACAGCAGAGTTAGGATGACCCTGCAAAGAGCAGGGCGCCAGCCGACCACGTGTCTGCAAGGTGGCGCCAGGCCTCTCTGGGTCTGCGCTGGCCCACTGCCACCCTGCCTTCAGAATGACAGCTGGAGCTTAAATATACGACAGGGCTGCGACATTTCTGGTCTCACTGTCCTTGGCAGAGCTCACATGATAAAGGGAGAAGGATTGGAAACAGAGGGGAGAGAAGGGAATGGGGGAGAAAGTGGGAACCCAACCTAGAGGCCAGGAAGCAGGAAAATGGAGAGGAAGTAAGAAGAGAAAAAAGACAGGAGTGAATGTAGGCTGTCCTTGGGCCACAAACCAGACCCATTTCTACAGGTGCACACACGTGGATCTTACTTTAGGGCAGCGGTTCTCAACCTTGCTAATGCCTCAACCCTTTCACACTGCTCCTCATGTTGTGGTGACACCCCCCCCCCCCACCACCACAAAATTATTTTCATTGCTACTTCCTAACTATAATTTTGCTACTGTCGTGAATCGGGTGACACCTGTGAAAGGGTCATTCGACCTCCAAAGGGGTCACGTCCCACAGGCTGAGAACCAATCCTTTGAGGCAAGAAAAGCCTCCTGACAACTGTAGAGGCTGTGCAGGTAGCAAGTGACTGAAGCATTTGTTGGACATGGAGGTAGGTCCAAGCTTTTCAAATGAGGGCTAGCTTACCTATTATCAGGATAAGCAGAGCTGTGGATCTCAATCGCCCAGGGACTGTCTACGAGGAGGTAGGTGGGCCACAGTGGCTGCCACAGCACTGCCTCAGACAACCTAGTCTTAGTTTGGGAAAGGGCAGACTGCCACGCTGCACCACACTGTCGTGCAGGTTCTCACAGACCATCGTGATGCTGCTCTCTGCTCTGCTACTTCCCAGAGGCTGCAGGTGGTCTGGCCCAGCTCCTCGCTTCACTGTCCAGTTACAGCAAGCTGACACTCTGGGTAACTGGAAATCCTCTTTTAATCACCAAGTCAAAGGGAACGACACGTCAGAAATGAAATTCCAGATAAATGCCCCACTTCGGAACACATCTTCTAAGGCTCTAATTTGTGATAAACATGTTTAAATCAATCGGGCTCTGTAGCTAACAAAGGATGTGACGCTGTTGTGAAAATGAGATTAAACTTACAGATTTTCAGAATGTAAAATACATTTGAGGTTGTTTTTACTTCTTTGTCCCGGTTTTGTATTTCTAGGACTATGGCAAGAGTTTTACAAAGTGTACTACAGCCTACTAATAGCTATGAAGTAGAATCTGAGGTGGAGCTTCATTTCCTGCTTTTCACTCAGAAGCAGTCCCATTAGGGCTTCTTGTTCTCCTGAGGGCCCTGGCTTGTGGTACTGCCATGCTACACAGGAGTGGGAAAAGAATAGGTCAATTCTATGGGAATTACTAGATTTACACAGTAATATATAAAGTACTATTCAAGGAACAAAACAAAACCCCTTCATTCTGAACCAATTAAATTTCCAATTATTTCACATGTTTACCATGGTGCTGTCTCTCCATTATTTCACATAAAAATTTGGCAAATTCTGGGTCCAAAATTAATTGAGTTTTCTGGGCAAAGTTGTTTTACAAGTGCAGACAAATCAAGTGTTAACTGAATCAAATGCTATCGACTGAGAAGTCACCAGAAGGCCCTGGGGCCAGCATGCTCTACTCGGAACTTTAAACTCGGTGACAGCAGGTTTCTAGAGTTGAGCTTCCCTAGACTGGGGCAATATTAAAAAAAAAATCATCTCTTATCTACCACTAGCACCGTTCCTTGAGCCTCTCTTGAAACCTACACAGTGGGTACAAGTTGGTGTGTTAATAACACCTCCTATATCTTTAGCTTCGGATTGTATACTTTCACAGAGGAGCCCCGTCTGGGCGACCAGGCTAAGCCCTGTCTGTCTCCCGGCCTCATTTCCCTAACAAGTTGCGAGGGTTGGATTTTCATGACCTTTGAAGGGCTGCTAAAATTCAGGAGCTTAACAACCCACAGACACAAAAACAGGGCAGACATTGGCCTCTCATCACAGCCAAACAGAGTGTCGAATCTAGACTGAGAGTCTCACTTTCCCCAATTGCCATCAGCAGCTCCTTCTCCCCCATCTTTCTCCCCATGATGTAAGGGAAATTTAACACGTTTTGCCTCTCTTCCTATGTTTACATGGGGTTGTTTTAAAAACCAAAATGGCAGAAATGTCTGTTTTCGTGGTAGCAGTGAAGGGAAGAGAGTAAGAGGTGAGGGGGGAGGTCATGCTATCGCGTGATGCGGCACGGAGGGGATTGGTGGAGGCACCGTGAGCGCACTCTACTGACACTTCCCACAACAGCAGGAAAGCCCGCCCCCTGCTCCTCAAAGGACTGGATTGGGGGGGGGGGGGGGCGGCCACTCAGGTCCAGGACCCCAGGTCCCCTCAGATGGGCCTGGAGGCAACACACTTCATGAAACCAGTGCTGAATTACAGATTAAGATGACAGAATACCACAGAGAGAAGACAGATACATACAAAATCCTCATGGGAATTTCCCTTTCATTTATATAATGACCACATTATATAAAGAGAGCAAGGGGTCCAGAATCTAAAAGCAATTAAATACTATGCATGCTTCCAACGTATTACATTCATGGTAAGATGTGTAGGCACTAACAGTAAAGGCCAGAGCAGGTGGGCGTCCAGGGTAATGGTGAAGAAGCCTAATCAACTACAGAGCACTGAAGCTGGGAAACGGGAGCGGGGGAGGTGAGCCGAGTGGGGCCTAGCATGTAAAAGTTCTTGCACACAAGACAATTCCAACCCACAGCAATACCGCGTGCTGGAGAGACCTGCCCGCTAAGGCTTTCTGTACTGAAGCAGGTCGCCCAGTTCCTCCCGCATGCAGCCGGGGATGAGTGGGGGCTTGATGGCCCTTCAGAAGGCAGCTGAGTGCCCAACCTCTGGGCCACCAGGGCGAATGGGCAACTTTAGTGCAAGGCTTGCCTGAGTGTCTAGGACAGATTTTCCTGAGAGTGTACTGTCCCTGACCACCTACACTCTTCAGCCAGGTTCTAAGGGACAGAGCTTGCACATGCAGAGAAAGCACTCTCCTTGGTAACAAGACTCTTTTGGAGTAAATTCAGCAAACTGCTGAAAGGGGAATGACAAGTGATGACTACAAGAACGACATTCTACTGAAGGCAATCTGTAGTCTCTTACCATTTGCATATGGTGTGACCATCTTCTTATTGGTCATTACGCGTGCGGTCGCATTATTCACCTAAAGGTAAAGGAGAAGGAAGGGGCAGGGGGAGTAGATAAAGTTAGGGGCCATGGAGTTGCTCATCCACTGACACAATACTTAAGTTTAAGATGCAAATTTCACAGCGGACTGATTTAGGTAATTCAAATTGCAGTAAAATAACAATAGACAGTACTTCAATTAAAGTACTTACTCAATGAGGCTAACACGAGTAAAATGTAGTTTCTTGGTCTCCACATGGAAGACCAGGCCTATGGTGCCGCTCAGTACTCCCAAGTGAAAATGTTCTTCTTAAGCTCTTTGGAGGTCTCCGAAGACAGAGAAGCCTCTCCATGAACACAATCTTTCCTATTAAACTTCATCGTATTCACCGTTGCCAAACTCACTGCCGTGAAGTCAATTTTAGTACACAGAGGACCTTCGCTTCTCAGGATGCCTGACTGACATCTCCAGGACCAGTTTGAATTTTCTAGGTTGAGTGGTCTGGTCACTTCAGGGCAGCAGTTTCAGGCAGCCTTTAAAAATAGGCACTTAAATGTGCTGAGAAAACAAAGCCCGTGTTTCTTTGGTCTCATGGTACTCTCCGCCCTCAGTACAGAGCTGGGCAAGGAGGGCCCTTTACAGCATTCTTGCTGCTGATGGAGAAGAGAAGTGGAGCTGAAGAGCCAGGATCCTAGGGCCAGTGCCAGGACTGGGCTCCTCTGAGCTTGAGCAACGAGGGAGGGCGCACCTCAGAACACAATGACATGCTATGCTGTCAGGTCAGAATCCAGACCAACTTAACAGATGCAATCCAACATAGATGTATGCAACATAAACATGTCAGGCTTTGTCGCATGTAATTCAAACTGTAATAAACTTCCAGAGGGATAAATTTAGAAAGCCCAGTTTTTGATAGAGTTGGATTTTTTTTTTTTAAAAAAAGAAGTCTTAACAGTAGTCTTTTTTTGACGTGCAATGGTAATAACGCACAACCTGAGGAAACGTTTGCAACTCCATTTACTCGAGTTTGACTCACCAGATAATATCAACATTTCACATTTAAAAAGCAGGAGTGGGATACAACAATGATGAGACTGAGGGCATGCAGTTAAAACACGCACGCACACGCACACTCGCGCGCGCACACACACACAAATAAAAGAAAGGAGGAAAAAACGAAAGAAAACCACAACCCATTTTGGAAAGTAGAGAGGAGGTGAGGAGCAGGCTCTCCCAGACATCGGTTAGGGGGAAGCGAGAGCTTAAAGGAGCTGCTGGGAAAGGGAGGATGGCCAGAACCAATCAGAAACCACCGGTCAGCGTAGGCGCCCAACCGGTCAGCGTAGGCGCCCACCGGTCAGCGTAGGCGCCCACCGGTCAGCGTAGGCGCCCACCGGTCAGCGTAGGCGCCCAACAGCTGCAGAGGTTAGGGAAGGGAGGAGGGGGAATGAAAGGGGCTGGAGAGAGGACCAAGAGGGGAAAAAACGCAGTTGGCTTCAGAAACAGGAAACGGGCCCGGGGTCATGGGTGGGTGCGCGGGTGGGCAAGAGAGCCGTCCAGGGCAAAGAGGAAACAGCGCGGGCTGCAAACAGGGCTTGGGCCAGAGGAAAGGCTGGGGAGGGGTTAGGGTCAGGAAGTGCATTAATAAGACCAGCCGAAAGTAGAGTTGAGTCACTCTGAGGAAGATGTGCATGGGGACAAAGTCACCATCAAGTCAGTAACCGAACAGCTCAGATGGCCACACAACACTAGGAACATCCACAGTCCAGGCGGCATGACTCAAGAGCATCAAAAATAAACGGGGAGAGGGGGAGGGGCAGGATCCACAAGTCAAATCACATCTGGGTGGGTTAATGTGAGATGGCGGATGGACTTGGTTCTTTCTCTTATTGAATTGTTTCATGATTACATTTTAAAAAGCGTCTTCTCTGGTGCTTTCATTTCACTTACCGCCAACGGGCACCATCGCCGGCATTGTGTATAGTTACCATGGAAAGAGGGAGTCAAGTGGAGGGCCCTAAATGCTAAACCGTTGGAAAGGGAAAGGAGGGAAAAAGCAAAAATGCAGACATCTTACTCAAAATGGTGGGTTTTATCGTTAATACTTTTAAAACTTGGAAAGAGGAGGCAAGACCCGTTAACCTTCACTGCACTGTGATACAAGGCTGGCAGGGACTTGGTCACACCACCATTATGCCAGCCACTCCACTCTGACGGATGATTCCTGAGACTGCTAGAACGGACTGCTGCGACTCTTGATACTCGGCATATAAAGACACAACAGGAATCATGAATTCTGCCCCCGACTGTCCCCCAACCTGTCCTCTTCTGCTCCTGGTCTACCAAGTGCGCAGTGCAGGGACTGGCCTCCCGAGAAAGAGGAGATAGCTATTGGCTGGCCAGTCCATTCATGACAGGACACAAAACTTATGAACTAACTGGACAGTTTCTGAACATTCATTCGGTTAGTTGTGTTTAGACCTGACCACAGAACTTTGGAAAGTTGCAAATTGAAGCAAAGGAAAACATAAAGCAAACAAACAAAAACAACCAAACCAAAAGAGCAGAAGGACCACCATTTTGGAGAAAGAAATGGAAATAACAAACACGTACGTACACACACAAAATCAAAAACCAATACCCCCACCCCCACTGTTGAAAAAGTGAGAGAAAGAGGAGAGACGAGTTACGCTTACACACATTTTAGTGCAAGGTGAGAGACAATAGCAACATGCGTACATACTCACAATCACGCACACACGACAGACATACAGATGCAGAGTCAGGGTTCCAAATGTGAAGTAAGGCAACACACACACACACACACACACACACACGAGAAATAAAAATATAAACCGGAAATTGAATTATTGAAGACATGCACCTCGATTTTACGGCCCTCTACCACGGTGCCGTGTAATTTCTCCCTGGCCCTGTCTGCATCAGCACTATTCTCGAAAGTTACGAACCCGAATCCCTGCATGCAGCGGGAGAAGGGGGGAAAACATGCACATCGTTACATTGAAATACTCATCTCTGGTAAATAGAGAAAAAATATCACAGCATGAAACTGACATCAGCAACAACTCAGCAATACTCTCCCCAAAGTCACATTTCTGGTCCATGCACAGTTTGTCAAGAGAAATGAAACCCAATGAAAAAAAAAACAGAAAACAAAAAAACATAACTAATAAAGATAGTAATCACAATCTAGGTAACAACAATGGTAACGGCAAGAAAATAACAATGCATGTGAGGCCAGACCAAAGTTACGGGACAGAGTGACTCAGGTTCAACAGGCCAATTAAGAACCTCAACATTTTTTAATGCCCCACCTTTCCCAATCCATATTGCTTGTGTGTGTGTGTTCCCTTATGTACTGCTAAAACACAGTTTACTCTGGTCCCTGAGCAGTCCAAATTTATGATCCCTCAGTAATTTCCACATGAGATCTGACATGTAAGTGTACCATAATTACTGTGTACTGATAATTTTTACTCAGCTCATTCCTTGAATCGCTGCTCATTTCTTTGGGAACAGGTACGATGAAGGGTGCTGTATATATGTGATCCTGCAGTTGCTGCCTGGGGACGAGAGCACATTCTGATCGTCTAGGTCAATGAACAGATGACTACGCAGTGGTCAGTCTGAGGGAGAAAGACCCAGCTTTCTGCTCCTGTCAAGAACCCAGGCCTCAGAAGCTCACAGGGGCAGTCTACCCTGTCCTATCGGGTCACTGTGAATTCAGCATCCACTCGAAGGCAGGGAGCTCTTCCTCTTTGGGCATGTTTTCGAGAGACCCATCCCTGGAAAAGGACAGCATGCTTGGTAATGGAGAGCGTCAATGGAAAACAGGAGACCCTCGGTGAGATGGAATGACACGGTGGCTGCAACAATGGGCTCGAACCTAACAATTGTAAGGTTCACAAAACTACTGGGTAGCTTCGCTCTGCTGTGCCGGGATTGCCATGCTGACTTGAAGGCACCTAACCACCGTCTGTCCCTAGCCACATGTACATACGTGGACTGGCTGTCTGCGCCTACAGGCTTGCTAGGACCTGTTCATTGCACTGTAAAAGGTAAGGGCACGGAGCCAAACTGAGGCTGAGCACCCAAGGATGTGCAATGAATGGCAATCGTTCTTTGATCCTCCTTTCTGGGACCTGTGACACAAAACTGTACTCAGGAGAAATGGTACAAGATGCATTTTATAGCTAGCCAATGACGAAGTTTCTTATGTGAGGTCTTCTCAATAATAACATTAACATTCTGCTTAGAAGTTCATTTTCAAATGCTTTCGGAGTGTTTTATAAGGAAAGGCACTCCTATTCCAATAAAAATGCTAATAAATATAACCGAGAAAGTAAATAATCTCCACCAGCATCTCAGACCTCAGCTAATAGGAAGAAGAGAGCCTGGGGCTTCCTTCCTGAAAGGAAACAGGAAGAGAAGCAGCTGAATAACACCTCCCAGATGGTCCACATCTTGATTCCAGGGCCCAGTGAAAATGCTACCTTTTGGAGCAAAAGGGACTTTACCCAATGTGATTAAGTTAATGGTTTTGAGATGGCAAGATCGTCCTGGATTATCTGGGTGGGTCCAACATAATCACAAAGGGTGCTGAAAGAGTGAACGGCAGAAGAGGCAGGATGCTAGCAATACAAAATAGCCTCAACCAGCCTGGGACCAGCCTTTTCAGGCTTTGACGATGGAAAGGCGTCGTGGATAATGAGATGCAGAAGCCTCTGTTGTTGTTGGGGTTATCCTGGTGGCTCAGTGGTCCTGAGTCCGGCAGCTAACTGCAAGGTCAGCAGTTTGAAATCACCAACTGCTCCATGGGAGAAAGACGAGGCTTTATATTTCCACAATGAGTCTCAGAAACCCACAGGGGCAGTTTTATCCTGTCCTGTAGGATTAATATGAGTTAACGACTATATGGCAGCGAGTCTGGGAGTCTGTTGTTATATGCTTATAAAATTGATTCTGACTCACAGTGACTCTACAAGACAGTGTAGTAACTAATCCCACAGCATTTTTCAATGTGCCAGATGCTGCTGCCCAGTAAGCACTGGAATGGTAACCTCGAGGTCAGTGGCTCAAACTCACCAGCAGCTGCTCGGGAGCAAAACAAGGCCATGGATTTACAGCCTACGTAAGGTCACGTGTCAGGACTGACTTGATGCATGGGTTCTGGGAAATCGTTACTATACCTGATGACCAGGTCTTCCCACCTCTGCAGAGCTCATGGCGGGGCTCGAACTGCCAACCTATGGCTGAACAGCTAAGCAGTTCTCTGTGGCATGGCCTGGGCTCCTCAAGTATCCCTTCCCAGTCTAAACCAAGCCAGCTGTCACGGAGCCAGTTCTGAGTGACAGCGACCCGATAAAACAGGGCATAACTGCTCCTTCCAGGTTTCCGAAACCACATTGCCTTTCGCCCAGGGAGCACCTGGTGGAGCCAAGTCCCCAACGTGACTGACTGCCCCACTCGCTCTTTGGGACCGAGCCTTTCCTCAGGAGCTGTGGTGCCCCAGCGGTCACTCGTTGCGCTGTGATCCACAGGCCAGCAGTTCAAAACCATCAGCTGCTCCTTGAGAGACAGGGCTTTCCACCCCCTTGAACAGGCAAACGCACGGGACCGGGGGGTGGGGGTGGGGGCGGGGCAGTTGGATCCTGTACTTTAGGGTCACTCTGAGTCAGCATTGCCTTGAGGCAGAGTTGAGTCTTTGATTTTGGTCTATGCCGCCAACGGCTGAGCTCAAGGTCAGCAGGCGGCAATGACAGCCAGCCACTCCTTTTTAAGAGAGACGAGGCTTTCGAAACGCCTGTAAAGTTACTGTCTCCTGGCAGTTCTCCTGTCCCTCAGGGTCATCATCAGTCAGGATCCACTTGATAGCAGTGAGTTGGGTTTGGTTTTTAGACTTCTCACCTCCAGAACTATAAGATAATAAGTCTGTATTATTTTAAGCCATCAAATCTGTGGCAATTTATTCTAAAGCAAATACAGACCGCTTAGAATTAGAGTCTACGAGTGGGACAATGAGAAATAAAAGGTCAGTGTTTTCAGAGTATTGTTCTTATTTCATTTTCTCTCATGTTGGAGGTTTTAAAAGTTATTTCCAACAACCCAACTTCCTGCTTGCTTAGCTATTGTGTTGAGAGCTCAAGAGAGCACAAGAATAAATACTAACACAGATTTAATTCTTTGTGGATATGTGGTTGTGCCACTCATATCTGCCATTTAAAATGCCAGGACCTGTGCTAAGGATCCTTACACAGATTATCCAAGTGTCAAAAGTTACCAATAGGAACATGATGAATTCATGTCCCTTCATTTTAAGACCCCAAGCTCATGATAAGTTTGCTCCGCACTCTGACATCTTGCTTTGGGGGAAGAAGATTAGTAATGTAACCACATGCTCTATCAAACAGGGAAGCATAATACTACCAGACCGAATGGGCATGAAGCCTTGCCGAGATGCCAGCTCAAACTCTCCAAAAGTGGCACACAAGGAGGGACACCTTTTGTTATGTGTCAACTTTCTGGAATTAAGACAACAACAATGAAACACCCAGACGATGATGACAACATTTTGTTTGCAGCAGTGCTGCCCGAGAGAAATAGTCACCTATCTAATTCATCATGGTCTGGCACTGCATTCCACATTTTATAAAGTAGATTAAAACAGGTAAAACTAATTTGAAAAAATGCTGCTTAATCTAATCGGTACGGCCTGGTAGCATGCCCCGCTGGCATCAATATAAGAGCATGGCTAGGGGGCTGAGCCCCAGTGGGGTAGTGGTTGTGGGCGGGACTGTGGCCCACTGGGATGGAGGTTCGATTCCAGCTCCACGGAGCAAAGGCTGGGCCTCCTACTCCCACCACCTGAGGGCAGTGATGACAAAAAAAAAAAAAAAAAGAGCATGGCTAGTAAGACGCTTCAGCGTTCTGGGTTCTGTCCTCTGTCTTCTTTGGGGCTGGACCCTCAGCCACATTGCAGTGGACTCACTGCTGCTGACTGAGATTGCCCAGTGACCCTCCCTGTCACCTGGGAACAGTGCGGTGGTGCTAGGTTTATCAGGTACGAGCAGGGCTGGTTGTGATGGCTGCAATTTGGTCTCCTGCCTAGACATTCATTTATAATCAAGGGCAGAGAGGCATTGAGTAACTGTCCCCCTTTTCGTCTGGCCTCAGACGCCAATTAAGTAATGAGCAATAAAGTGAGTATTGTAAAATAAATAAATAAAAGGGAAAATTGGGGGGCACTTGTGTAATCTTTGAATCTTTCCATCTCAGAAGAATGAGAAAGAGAATTTACCATGTAACTTTTAGGGGAGAAATCAAAAGCAGACAGTTCTCCTAGGTATGGCCAGAACACAAACACTTAAAAAATACATAAAAGAAAAGGAAAATCCACCAAGTGGTAATGAAAGAAAAATAAACTAAGCCCTTTGGAAATCCATGCACTGTTAATGCTGCTTTTAAGCATCATGAAACACATTTCACTTCAGCATTACCTATCAAATATTATTGAAACTCACAGAGACCTGCTTAGTGCCATGGCATACAGTTAAGCATTTTGACCACATTAACTCAGTAAACGGATTCCTTTGAGGAGAAACAGGCAGGCATTATGAACACCCCTTTCATTTTTCTCCGCTCCATGACCAACACCCAATGGAAGCAGCCATCAAAACAACAACAACAAAACCCAAGCGACACGTCGCATGGGAAATCTGCTGTGGAAAGCCGCTTGAATTCTTAAAAAGCCCACATGTCAATTTGAGGACTGAAGTGTGTCTGACCCAAGCCGTGGTATTCTCAATCGGCTCCTGTGCATGTCAAGGCTGGATAATGGCCAAGAGGGAGTAATGTGTCTGACCTGTTGGCAGAGGGTGCTGAAAGAACCATGGATGGTCAGAAAAAGGAACAAGGCTGTCCTGGAAGAAGCGCAGCCCAGAATGCGCTTTAGAAGTAAAGATGGCAAAGCTTCACCCCCATACCTTTTGGACACGGCACAGGAAGAGCCTAAGGAACTGGACTGATCCAGGGGCTGCAACAACAGGCTCACACACAGCAGGGGGAGGGCAGAGGGTGGGGGGCTGGGCCATCTATCGTTCTGTCAGGGCTGCAGTTGCAATAAGGCTGAGCCCACTTGCCGGCCCCTAACAACCTAACGACTTGGCTAGAAGGATGGGAATAGAGGGCTGTCCTCCGCAATGCCAACCTGCACTTAGGAAGCCCAGATGCCCATCCTTTCAGAGATCCACCTGAGAGAAATAACGAGACCTTATCAACTCAAAGTTGGCTGGAAAAGTACCGGGTTCACTGCTGCTGGGTTCCACTGTGCAGTCCTGTAGTGAGTGCTGTGGCTGGTCCCGACCGAGGACTAACGCACTGCCATGGCTCAGCCCTTAGGATACATGGGTCACCCATGGTGCCAAGAGGATTTTGAGAAAATCTTATGGAAAACGTACAAACTAGACTGTGCGTTTCATTGTAACTGTAGCTTGATAATCAACACACACAACCTGCTGTGGGGCTGGATGTGAGGAAGCGGGCTCAGAGAAAGTCAGATACTCCACAATGGAAGAAGCTGGGAAAGCAGCAAGCTCTTGGAAACAACAAGGGGCCGGCAGAGAATGCATGCTGAAGCAGGTGGCCCCCATTCAAGGCTCTGCTTACGATTCCACGGCAGCCAACAGCAGGAACTATCAGCAGGGCTGACTGGCTGGAGTGAACAGTTGCTGTCACCCACTCCTCCGATCCCTTCCTGCCTTGCACTCAGCATCACCTTTTATGTAGCTTTTTAACAAACGGAAGCAGCAGCTGAGGAGACCCGGTGATGCACTGGGCTCCTAGCGGCAAGGTCAGCGGTTCAAAAACCACAAGGGACTCCCTTTGCATGAAAGAAGGGGTTTTCTACTCCCCGCAAAGAGTTAATGTCTTGGAAACGTATGAGGGCATGTCGTTGTACTGTTGCAGAGGAGCTGTATGAGTTGGCATGGACTTGGTGGCAGTGAGATTGATTTTCTGGTTTAAAGAAGCTACAAGCTCAGACAAGGTATAAGGAGAATGACAAGATGACTGTTGTTCAAAGGGATGCAGGGAGGGAGAAGGGGACGTATGACTAACAAGGCTAGCACGGCAGGTGTCAGTGGGGACCACACTGGGGAAAGGGGCCACAGCACCCTACCTGGACCACGGTGCTATGCGTGCTGGCATTTCACCCTGCATGGGGGGAGCTGGAGAATCGAACTGTGAGATTCTGCTCCAGTAGGGGCACCCTTGCCCACCCTGGACCAAAGGTGCATTTTCAAAAGGATAGTGCAACTTTGTTTCTGTTAATCGAGGAGAATTAGACACAGCTGACTTCTTGTGTGTGCATTTTAAAAAAAATACAAATGAGTGGGACTAAAAAGATTTTTTTAAGTTGCACAAACTTTCTTAGCTATTTATGCAGGTGTGTGTGTGTGTGTGTGTGTGTGTATCACATATTCACACAGTCATCTAGGTAGGCCAGATTCACAATGGGAAAGTCAAGAAGCACCGAGACGCCCACTCTCAGGGGCAGGGACGCTACTCTACAGACAGCCGGTCCAGGCAGAAAATGTGAGGGTGGGCGGCTGTCTAAGTTCACTTACGTTTTCAGATTGGTGTATCTGACAGACCGCGAGGCCAAGCCCCCCCTTCTTTAAAATAAGGTCGGGCAGAGAGATGCTTTTGCGGTGTTCCAATTTGGTTAGCTACTGTTTGACATGTAAGCACTGTTTATCTCGGATTAATTTACAATGAATTTTTCCATTTCTGTTACAACAATAATAATAATACTTATTTCTGTCCAGAGATGCACACTGTTTAAAAGCATGAACAACTCTTAACCAAACAGGGCCACACGTGTCTCCTTTCTCTTTGGTTCCTTCTGAGACATGCTATAATTTTGCAGTCATGTTCAACTAGAAAAGCAATGAGAAACTAAATTTAATTCACAAAAAGAAAAGTACTCATTAATTTATCTTAGGTGGATCCCAGAAAAGACATGTATGGGGTTGACTCCAAAATAAACCTCTATTAACAGGCCTCAGAGCAGTTCTAGCAGAAGCCATTGCAACAAAGGGCTTTGGGCAGCAGTTACGAAAGGCAGAGGGCAAGGGCAAGGTTTTCACTTCCTGAAGACAGCGCTCAGGCGACTCGGAGTTATTCTGTGCTGGGCTTTTAAAACAGTTCCCCATCAGTAAATCGCCTGTGGGCCCTTTCACCGGCCACAGAAATAGGGGTGTCAAGGAGACAGCCTCCAGCTGAGAGAGGAGGATTCCCCAAGAGAAAGCTGGTGCCTCTATCTTAAAGCCAAAACTCAAGGGGAGGGAGACCCGGAATTAGAGAAATTTAAAAATCTTTTATGTGAAAGGCAAATCCTTGAAGTTAATGAAAGAAGCCTTAAGAATGATTGATTCCCTCCGCTTCATAAGAATTCCATCTAATTCTTTTTCTTGGTAAAGAGCAAGTCCTCAATGTTTGATGGAATTACATTGGGCTTCCATTTGTGACACTTCTAGTTCAAAGTATTTTAAGTGCATACACTTAAGCTATGGAAAATTTATACCACGACGTTTGATAAAGCCTATGGTCAAACCATCTTCCCACTGTCATCTTTCCAACTTGTGGCTAAGAAGGTCACAAAAAATAAAAGCAAAAAGGGATTATAACTAGACATCATCTTACTGCTTGCAGTTTGCATACATTTCACTTTAAAATACTTACCAAGTGCTGGAGAAAGTTCTGTATAGCCATATTAACCATTTTTGTTTTAACTGAAAAGTGGAAGCTTCGTGTATAATTAATTACCTGTGTGTAAGGCTTAGTTAACAAATAACTGTAATAGTCAGAATTAAACATTTTAGTGGTGATACGTTGTATAAGGACAGGGAATAATAATGATGACGAGCATTAGAGACCGGGAACAAGAGGCATGGGTAACACTGTTGACTGAACTGCTGACTTAGCAGTCAACACCCAACCCCTAGCACCATCGGGGATGGGAACACTGTGAACATACGTTATTAATTGCCAAAGCGTGGTGAATTCAGAGCAAGAAACGGATGCATGACAAATGTGAATCCAGAGATTAGTTTTTCTTAAATGGCATTCTTAGGGGAGTTAATCACAGCCAAGAACTGTTTTCCCAGGCGATAGATGATTACATGAAGGTTCTGTGAGGTGTGTTTCAATACTGTGGCTTGGGCTCCCCAAAGAGAACCCTCACTGCCATCGCATCGGCTTTGAGCCCCAGCGAGCCTGCGGGAGCGGGCAGAAGTGCCATGGTGGACTGTGCAGACTGCAACTGTCTGTGGGAGTGGAAAGCATCCTCCTTCTTCCGAGGAGCAGCTGGCGGAATCCAACTGCTTACCTTGTGGGCAGCATCCTCCATGATGCCACCAGGGCCAAGGTCATGCTAGTACATACATACATATGTATATTTTAATCTTGGAGGTTAGGAATTTAAAATATCAAAGCAAGTTAATAGAGAAAATTATCTTTTTTGGGTCAAAAGGCTCCTTTTCTATAGAATACCTTGATAAGATAGCACACACTCCCAATTGGACAACATGACTCTCATTCTTAGGCAAAACCAGAAACTCATTTGTGATTTGCAATTTAAACAGCTCCACACCCTGGAGTTTCTCTCTCTGGGCAAAATCACTACTCACTCTACTAAGCCCAGGTAAGATTTACACAAAAGAGGTAGCATGCCAATCAAATGGCCGAAGCACTACATTTGTTCTAAGGCTGGCATTTTGAAGTTTGATTTCTAAGAAGCGGAATTGTCTGATAGAATTTCTTCTTTCCTTCCAGTCTTTTCTACTTTCCTTTAAAATAAGAAAGCTTACTAGGCTAAATTTAGGTCTGAGAAAGGGCCAGCATCGCCTGCATCCCGTCTTCCTTACTGCCAAGCTCTCCCCCTAAAACTTCCCTTGCTGTCCCAATTATTTACGTATTAGGATGGGATTTGCCCAGGGGAGAGCTTTATTTTCAGACAATCCAATCCAGGCCAGGCACATGGAATACTTCTCTGAAGGCTTTCAAAACAGCTGATGCTTTAAAAATAATTTTGGCTTTTAAGATAAACTGTAACTAACAAGAAAACAAGCACACTGGATACAGAAGTGTAACTTACCTTAGAGCCACGTTCATTAAAGATTATTTCTACATCTAGGATTTTGCCAAACTGCTGCAGAGACAAAACAAAAACATTGGTCTATGGTCAACACAAATATACCATGGAAGGCAGTTTTCCCTCCTCCTTTTTGTTTTTGTTTGCAGAAGTCAATCCTGTTTACTGTATAAAACTTAGAAAGGACAGGCACACAGCAAGATAAGTGTGGTGCAGAGAAGAAACACCCCCGGAGGTCCCATCAGCTTGACATTGTAAACACCAAACTAGACTCACTGCCCTGAGTGGGTTCTGACTCACAGCGCCCCGATGGGCCAGGGTAGAACTGCCCCTGTGGGTTTTCAAGACGGTGGTGGTTTCAAACTACTCACCTGGTGGTTTAGTAACCCAAAGCATAACCACAGTCTTTCTAAATTCCCATATGTACCAGATATACATCATCGCATATTGTTCCATAATTTACTTTCATTTTTTAAACGTAATAAATCAAGAATAGCACTGCAACTCAGAAAATACACATACATAACTACTAGCATTTATGTAGGCTGCATGCTCTCATACTTAAATTATGTGGGGACATTAGCAATGATTCCATCACAATGGAGAACACCCCCCCATCCCCAGGGGTCACACAATATTCCTCTGGTTCCTGGAGGCCTCTTCGCCACCCACTGTCATGATCCCAGTGTTACCTCTCATTGTGGACTGGACCGGAGCATGTACACAGGTATAGCTAAGAGATACAAGCTTATGGCACACAGAATCCAGGAACAAGAATGGCAACAGCACTACCAGAAGGGTAGGGAGAAGGGGTGGAAGAGGAGATGAGGAAGGGGGAACTGTCTCAATGATCGACACATAACCACACTCCCTCTACAGGGAGAAGAACCACTGAAAACATGGGGGAAGGGAGACAGCAGTCAGTGTGGGATATTAAAATAATAATTTATAATCTATCAAGGGACCACAAGGGGGAGGGGAGAGGAGCTGATATCAAGGACTCAATAGAAAGTAAATGTCTAGAAAAAGAATGATGGCAACACATGCCTGATATAACTGAAGTATAGATTGTAACAAGAGTCTCCAATAAAATTATCTTTTAATTAAAGATACATAGTATATATTTCTGCAACGAGCATGAACAATGCTTTTAAAGAAATTCTTTGCCTAGTTTTCATCTAAGGAATTTTAATATTTGGAAGAACACTCATGCTTAAGACACAAGGGTGTTCTTAGCTATTCATGCAGGTGAACAGCTCATAAGAAGGTCAAACAAAATAGTCATT
Source organism: Nesogale talazaci (assembly GCA_004026705.1). Classification (NCBI taxonomy): domain Eukaryota; kingdom Metazoa; phylum Chordata; class Mammalia; order Afrosoricida; family Tenrecidae; genus Nesogale; species Nesogale talazaci. The sequence continues at coordinate 25,657 of PVJH01014637.1, read as the reverse complement.
CTTAGGAGAGAAGCTCCGGAGACAAAATGTGACAAAATGGCTTAAAGTCACCACAAGCAAGGTGACTGGAAAGGATGCACAATGAACCTTCAATGCCTCTGGCTCCCAAACTTTCCTCAGAGTACTGGACTAAACCCTAATGATCTGCTTCTCCTGAATTTCATGCCACATTTGGGGAAATGTGGAATAAAAGAAAAGAACAGGGCTGAACCCCAGTGGCGTAAGTGGTTGAGTGCGGAACTGCGGCCCACGGGCTTGACGGTTCAAATTCAGGAGCGGCACTGGGTAGCACCCACGACCACCAGAGGCAGTGATGCCCACAAAAAAAAAAAAAAAAGAATAAAAGAGAAGCCATGCTCTCTCCCTGGGGTGACTCAATACTACCCTTATTTTAAAAGCAGGTGTTGAGAGAGCTCCAGTTTCCTAGAGTAGGACATGTGGCCTTGACCTGTTTCATGATCTCAGAGAATTAGAAAAATCAAGGAACTAAGAAAGCTGTCTCAGGCCTCAGACTATACAGTGTCTTTGACCTTTTCTAAGGTTTCCCCTGGCAGTCTTCTGATGAAGTGATTCCCTTCCTTCCACAGTTAAGGAAAATGAGGCTCCTCTTTTCCAAAGCTACTGCTGTCCTATACTGAAGGGTGCAGCTCACACAGCAGGAGACACGGTCACCAGGTGGTCTCTGCCAGAAAAGGGGGACTTCCTTTGCACTCATGCATTCCAAGGAACCACTTGATACCTGGTCAAGGAAGCTCGGCACTGGACGTGAGAGGGCCCACCACAGTGAGATGTGAAGGGATCCATTTCTGCAGATCTCAGAGACTATGATTCCACATTAGGGAATTTTGGTAATCCCTATTACCTCTTATAACTCAAGCTCCCAAGAAAGTTCTATTTATACGTACCCTAACTTCTTTATTCTGCCCTTGATATTTCCTGTGGTTCTCTCTTGTTATTCTCATGAAGAATAGCCAGTCACCATTTTCTGTCTAAACGCTCTTCAAGTTCCTTAACGACATCATTAAATTTCTCCCTTGGCCTTTTCTTCGTTGTGGAAAACACAGGAGGTCAGCTCTAGGTGACAGAATTTTGCTCCAGTGTCTTGTCACCACCCATCAAGGTTTTAACAAGGGCGTTTATTTTTCTAACAAACCACAGGCAGTTTTCCTAGTGACTTTCTTTTTTAAAATGACTTCATTATTGTACCAGAGTCAAGTTTAAAATTTGATCAAGTTAAAACAGGCCACAACACATAGGTTCATAAAAAACTAAGGTTCACTTTCCTTAGATCTGTTCATTTTTCAAAATCTTAAATTCCTTGCTACTCTACGCTATGTTTTCTTGACAGTGATCTCAAGGGGCAGGAAGCAGGAAACCCTCCTCAAAGAGTTCAAATGACTTTCCTAAGGTTGAGCGCAAGTAGAATATGAACCCTGGCTTTTGATGCTCAGATCCGTACACTTCCCACTTTAACAGGCTGGCCATCTTAAAACCTGTGTTCTCCATCCTGGGTGTCTTCTTAGATGTTGCCGAAGGTGGAGGACAAGGGCGATATTGCACTGGCCTTATATAGAAGATGAAGAAACCACTAAGACAGAGTGTGGTCTTCACACTTATCTCTACAGTAGAATCATTTGGGGAATCTTGTGAAAATACTGAAGTTCAAGCCACACCAATTAAGTCAAAGCAAATGGGTGTGGCACCCGGGCTTCAGATTTTTCAACTTGAGACGATTTTTGAATGTGCAAGCATGTTTCGGAATTACTACTACACAGAAAAACACAAAACTGAGTATCCATGCTCTCTTAAGTGAAACTACCGGCATTATGAACGCACTTATTCAGTTTGGTGTCAATGGAGGGTAATCAGTTCACCAGAGTGTGTCGCAGTCCTGAGTGTCCCACATCCCAAGAAAGTCTTGAGTCTCAAGGAAATACGATGCAGGACCACCCTTTATGTGTACGAAATGCAAAGGCTAATGCATAGATGGAGTGATAGAAAAGGGGTTCTAGAGGCTGTTGAGAATACGGATATACTATCGACACATTTAATATTTAAATTATATTTCAATGGAAAAACCTTAAAACTTTGGAGACTTACCCCAAACATTTGCCGGAGGTCAGGGTCCCGGAAGCGGAAAGGAATATTGGAGACATGCAGTCGTTTAGGGGTAGATTTACTTTCTGAATTATCACTACTTTGTGTCTGTGACTGCTGGCCGTCCGTCTGTGCTCCACCTTCTGTCTGCTAAGAGATAAACAATTGAAGGGAAAAGTTAAATGACAATCACTTCACATAACAAATAGTCTCAAAAAGGGTGCTTTTAAGCATAATTTTAGTTGTTCAAAGAAAACCAAATCAAAGGTGCCATCTGTGAGGGGTTTCGTGTCCACTTGTGTGGGCCAGGATCCTCAATGGTGTGCCAGGGAGGCTGCTTCCATAGGTGCAGGTGGGGGCATGGCCTATTTTGCATCTCTAAATGGACTGTGGAGAACTGGCATTATCTCTTCTTCCTCCTGCAGGTCAGGGTCCTGCATCTGGTTCCTTGGGACTTAAGCCAGTGGCTGCCATGTGGTTTCCTAGCTCTGGAAGCAGCCAGCGCCTGCCATGTTCCTGCCAAGATTGAATCCACCCAATTCTGTCCCTATCAGCCTGTACCTTCCTGTCTCCTGATTCACTCTCTGGTCTCCTGGTTTGTCTTCCAGCTTCCCGGGTTCCCAGTGTGGGCACATGGCCTTCCATCAGGACGACCTTCCAGTGTAGCTTCTGACCTGCGGACTGGAGCCGGACTGGGCCTGCCAGTGGGCTGCTGAGTGGGCTGCTGTCTTGATCGATACATATATGGGGGTCGTGGGTTTTGTTTCTTTAGAAAACCCAGCCTAACACACCGTCCATGCTCAAAATTGTATCTTCTGCAAACAACATTTCTTGTTCTTTTTGTGGCATTACTGCACTCCGGTGGTGGGAGTAGGAGGCCCAGCCCCACTGCTGGAATTGAACCTCCGTCCCAGTGGGCCGCAGTCCCGCGCACAACCACTACGCCACCGGGGCTCAGCCCTATTGTTTGGTTTTTATGTCTATTTTCTTTGATGGACCGAGAGTGGTTGCAATAATGGGCTCAAAGGTAAAAAACGGTGAAGATGGCTCGAGACTGGGCAGTCTTTCATGCTGCTGTGCACACGCTCACTGTGAGAGCTGACGGGATGGCACCCAGTAACAACACAAACAAAACTAAGTCTTTTGAATATTTAAAAAGTATCATGGAAGATCAGCAAGACAGGAATAATAGGTAACATGGTGACATGCCCCAGATCACAGGGAAATATGTTAGGGTAACTGAAGATGTGAAAATAGTACCTTTATTCTTAGACTCTTAATAATGCTAATACTAAGGTCTTTTTATTTTAAAAAAATGGCAAGTCTGTTGTGCCTAGTTGTATACTTTTGGTCTACCATATCAGGTCCTCTCAAAATGAAATATGAGAATAAGATTCATTCTATTAGTTCCAGAATGTATGGCTACTCTGGTGCTAAAATTTGATGATGCTATTATTTATGAAGAGAAATCTGGTTAAAATGAGCAGTTTTTTGGAAACTAAAGCAGCTTGGTACCATGAAATCAAGGTGTACTCTCCACATTTTATGCAATTTCAGCTAAGTTTAGCACAGGGGAGTCACTCCTTCTGCGGGCCAAAGCACCTGTTTTGCACCAGAAACTAACAGCTAGAAAAGGCTTTCAGGGATGAGCCCCAATGGCATAGTGGTTGAGTGCGGGATTGCGGCCCACTGGCTTGGCAGTTCAAATCCAGCAGCAGCTCTCCAGGAGCAAGGCTGGGCTGAGCCCTGGTGACGTTAAGTGGTTGAGTGTGGGGCTGCGGCACGTGGGCTTGGCGGGTCAAATCCAGTGGCTGCTCTCAGGAGCAGCGCTGGGTAGCTCCCATGACCACCAGAGGGCAGTGATGCCCCCAAACAAAACAAAACAAAAGGCTTTCAGGGACTCTGACTATTCTACTGCCCAGTCCATAAATGCCAAACATGCCTATGTCTACAGAGCACAGTGTGGGCATGTTTTTTAAGCCATGAATCTCTTTAAGTAGCATCCCAGACATGCACCCATTTGATTTCCCCCTACATTCTCAAAAAGGTTGCTCCGTGAGAGGCATGTCTGTTAAATGATCTTAACAGATGTGATGTATCCTCGTCATGCAAAAAGGTATTTATCTTGCAGCACTCACCTGGCAATTTAAAACCCTTATGCCTTAACCATTCTCTACCAAGCACGTGGCAAATGGAGTGACTTGCTGGAGGGATGAAACCACCATCCTATTCAAACAGGAGTGAAACGTGCTGTGCTGTTCTTATCATCTCAACGGAGAGATAATCAAGTCCCCAACAGATTTTTGACGCAAAGTCCTGGCTGATAGAAATGGAATCAGAGCTACTTCTGGTTCAGAAACATAAGCAACCATCTTGAAGTGATTTTTGAGCCTCCAAAATATAAAGGACAATCAGGAATGAACGGTGAATGATTACCCCCTACTCAACACCAATCCAGGTGATGGCAGCCGTCTACTTGGTGCCATTCAGGCCTGTGCGATGATACCTGTGCAATAAAGACAGCAAACAAGGGACTTGCAACCATCTAGCTGAACTCAATGCAAACCAAACAAGACAAATTCCACCCAAAGAAGAAACTCAGTTAAGTTACTCAGACAGCAACGTGGACAACAACATGCAGTCAAACCAATTATCTCCAGTGTTCTTTTAAGCATCTTCAAATGTGGCTTATCTTGTAGCTAGTCTCAGAAAACGATCTTCAATAAAACTTGGAAACTACATCTGATCTGTGCAATGACAGCCTGCCACCCCAAGAAAAGGAAAAGGGGGGCTTCCACACACTCTCCATCAGTTAGAGTCCTGGTGGCACATTGGTTCTGTGTCGAGCTGCAGAATGAACAGTTGGAAAGCACCAGCGGCTTTGCCAGACAAAGAGGAGGCTTTCTACTCCTGTAAAGCGTTACAGTCTCAAGAGTCCCAGAGGGCATGCCCACCTTGCCCTCCAGGGTTGCTATGATTCAGAATCAACTTGAGACTGCAGTGAGGTTTTGGTTTTCGCTAATTTAGTCGTGGTTCATGGAACTTGAAATTGTCTATGTGAAGAGAAAAAGCAAATGGACATTAATGCGGACTTCACCTATGCTGCCCAAGGGGCTCGTTTGTGTCTGGGAGCTCTTTCCAGGTCTGAAGGCAAGTTTCAGGAGGTCTGGTCACATTCGTTCCTATCTGTGTTAGTCCGGGTAGACTAGAGAAACAAATGCGCATATGAATATAAGGGGAAGGTTTATATATAAGAGGAATGGAAGCTTGAGAAAGCATCCCAACCCACTCCAGTCCAAGGTTGTAAGTCCGATATTAGCCCATATGGCTGAAACCAGTCTATAAAGTCTCCTTCTGACTCATGAAGCACGTGCAATGACACCAGGACAATCGCAGGCCGGTGGGTGCAGAGTCCTGTGTGTCCAACGGCAGTAGAAGCATCCTGGCGCTGGCAGGAGCATCCATTGGCGGTAGAAGCATCTCAGCGCTGTTAGGGGTCTCTCTGTGGCTTTTCCAGCTTCAGAGCTCTGGTTCCATCAGGGTAAGGCTGTGTGGCTTCTCCTCCAGCTCCTCTAGCTTCTCAGATGGTGCCATCTTGTCTTGTCAGTCAAGCACCTCTCAACAACGGGGGAGAAGGTCTCTCATCTCCACAAGGGAAATATCGCGAGACTTCCCTGAACTCTCAGAGAAAGCCATGCCCCCACAGAGGTCTCATTGGCTATCTCCAGACTGACAGGCTAGACTCTACCCCTACCTTCCCAATCATGAAATTGACACACAAGTACAAGACTACCACAATATCCCATCCTTGCAGTGAACATCTATGTTTTTTTAACTTGAAATTTTTAGTTTAAGGGAAACTTGGAAAATGAAACATATAAGCTATTATTTCCAAAATTCTCAAGCCTCCTGGTGAAGGTATAATGAAGGTATAATTTAGGGACAAACGACATAAACCACACGTACACAGATGGTTGAACCTTCACAAAGTAAATACACTCACACAGCCATCAAATTCGATGAAGGGGCAGAATCCCAGGAGCTCTCAGGCCCCACTCTAGCCATCAACCCCCAACTAAAAAGTCACCTTTCTCCTGACGTCCAACTCCAGAGATGAGTTCTGCCATTTTTGAGCTTACTAGCAATGACTCCCACCCACAGTGTGTAATTTCCCGGCCTGGCTTCTTTCACGTGACAGTCTCTCTGTGCCCCACGCACACCATGTGGTTGTTGACAGTAGGCGCCATGAGGTCAGTTCCGCCTCCCAGTGATTCCATGCACAAGAGAACGAAGCCTTGCCTGGTTCTGTGCAACCCTCACAACTGCTGGCGTGCTGGAGTCCACTGCTGGAGCCGCTGTGTCCATCTATCTTGTTCAGCTTCCTCCTCCTTTGACTGCCTCTACTTTACCAAGCACGATGGCCTCACCTGGGGACTGGTCTCTCGTGGCAATATATTCAACGTATGTAAGATAAAGTTTTGTCATCTTAGCCCCCAAGGAACATTCTGGCTGCACTTTTTCAAAGACAGATGCTTGTTCTTTTAGCAATCCCTGGTACTTTTAATATTTTTCACCAACCAGCACCATAATTCAAACACACTGAATTCTTCCTTCTTCAGTGTCCAAGTTTCACATACATGCACACATACAGTAAGCCATCTGTTTTAGACGGGGAGGCAAGAGAAACAAATTCATTGACACATATTTATATAAGAAAGCGCTTTATATAAAGAGTAACTGTATCTTAAGAAAACATCCCAGTCCAGATAAAGACCCTAAGTCTGATGCTAGCCCATATGTCCTGCATCAGTCTAAAAATTCTCTTCAGACTTACACAATACATGCAATGATGGTGAATGCAGAAAGATCACAGCCCAGTGGGTGGAGAATCTTGTGGGTCCAGTGGCAGTGGAAGCATCTCAGTGCTGGCATGGGTCTCCACGTGGCTCCTCCAGTTCCAGAGCTCTGGTTCTAGCAGTGCAGCTCCATGTGGCTTGACAACAGGAATGTGAAGCAAAGTGTGTGTGTCTGGCCTCCAGTGGGTTATTTATCTTCGTTGCGCTTTCGAATGAGGTCATCAAGTTGCAACCTGGCTGAAAGGCTAGACTACACTGCTTCCTCAAGTTGACAATACATTATATAACTGCCACACCATTCATTCTTATTCCCTGGTATAGATATGCAGAATTTATTCAAGTCATTTCTGGTTTCTGGCTGTGAATAATAATATGAGGGCTTTTAAAAGCTCATGGCAAGCAGAGTAAAAACATAATGGAACATTCCCACAAAAATCCCTATGGCTATTCCTGTTGCAGGAGGTGGTGCACACAATAACAGGCATCTCTCTGGACTCTCCCGATGGCCAGTGATGAATTCACGGAGTCACAGAAAGACGTTCATTCAGTAAATCATTACTCCCCTTTTCCCACGATGCTGCACTAATTTATGCCCCCATCAACTGTGGTGTGTGAGTTCCAGCTGCATAGAGTGTTGTCATTTTTGTAGAAATGCAATTTCATGGAAGAAGAGGAGAAATGGTGACGCGTCTGGTCCCTCGCCAGAAGGTTGGTGACGGAGTCTCAGAATGCCACAGCCTTGACAGCCTTGTGGAGGACGTCAACTCTGCACATACGGGGCTGCCACACGTTGGCACATACTTGATGTAAATAAAAAACAACAAGTTGGGGGCAGTGGTTTATTATCATTTTAATTTGCACTGCCCAGATCATTAACGAGGCATCCTGATGGCACCGTGCTGAAAAGTCAGTGGTTGAGAGTCGCCGGCTGCTCTGTGGAAGACAGATGTGGCAGTCTGCTTCTCTGGGGGTTTCCGGCCTTGGAAATCCTATGGGGCTCTGTTCTGTGTTGTCCTATGATCGCTGAGTTGAAATGGACCACCTGGCTTTAGTTATGATAGTTAATGAAACTCAACTCTGATGTGTCATTGGGCATGTTGACATCTGCTTTTGTGAAGTGCCTGTGGATATCCTGGACCCCTTTTCCAGTAAGATTACTTGCTTTTGAATGATTGACTTTCAGTTGTTGCTGCTGTTTTTTAATTGTAGATGAGCTCTTTCATAGATTTTTTTTTTTTTTGCATCACTGCCTTCTGGTGGGAGTAGGAAGGCCCAGCCATGCTCCTGGAGAGCTGCTGCTGGATTTGAACCGCCAACCCAGTGGGCCGCAGTCCTGCACACAACCACGACGCCACCGGGGCTCAGCCCCATAGATTCTCATAAACACAGTGTTCTGTAGTCAAGGCTTCAGATTTTGAGCATCAGTATCTTCATGTGGTGGAGTCATCACCTGAAATTGTTCTTTCACCAAACCGGGCTAATTCACACTCCTCAACTGTGCCTTTTCCGTTTGCTTGCTAAAATACCCCACTCGTGTTTCCCCACACTGAAACCCGCGCCAACTTCCCCGCCTCTGAGTCCTCACATCTCTTTCTAGCCAACCTTGGTTTTAGAATATGTCTTTCCAATGACTCTCCTGGGTTGAACCTGCCTCTCAACAATGCAATGCTGAGTGCACCCAACCATCAATTTCATAACAGCATATCACACTCCACTTTATTGGGCTTAGCAAATAACCCTGCATCAAGCAAGCCTACCAGGGCCATTTTTCCACCAGCATGTGCTCATTTTGGGTCTCTGAGCCACACCGGTAATTCTTGTAATCTTTCCAACATTTTAATAATGTGATTACACACGTTAGTGCAAACAGTACTTGTACGAGCATTGTGAAACCAGAAAGTCATGTGGCTCATCTTACTGTAACATTGGCTTTATGGCGGCGATCTGCAACTGAGCTGGAGGGATCGCTAAGGTGTGCCTGTATGCCTGCCCCTGGGCAGGGAGCGCGGACTAGGAAAAGTGACTCCATGGCCTACTGAATCGCCTAGCACACAGATTAAGAAGGCCCAGGTACCCTGGCCAGGAGCCTTATCAAGCCTCTTCAGTTAACTGATGTCCCTACTTTCCACAAATTCCTGTTCTAACTTGCTTTATTCTCTTCAAACCTCAGATCCATCCTTCCTTCCACTTACACACTTTTGTTGAGAAAGAAAAATTTCCTGGAAAGAGCCACCATTTACTGACAGCATGCTTTATGCCAAGCCCTGATCTAAGCCTTATAATTAATATTTAAACAGCGTTTCTGAGTTGCCAAGTCCTGGCCGAATTTTACTAAAGTTAATGAACTCTTTCAACAGTTCAAGAGTCCTAAGGAGTCATTACATCTACCCCCATTTCTCAGTTGAGGGGTGTGAGCAGCATGCAGCACTGGCAGCAGCGGTCTGGGGAGCAGAAAGACAGCTTGAATGTGACAGAGTAAAAGCTCGAAGCCAGGTGGCGTGATGAATCTGGGGCACAGGGTCGTTTTCACACCAGAAATGCTGGGGTAGAGGGTCAGAGGAGCTTCAAAAGGAGTTCATGGAAAAATGGAATCAAAGATCATGCTTTCCAGGCACTTTCTGACCTCGCCTCTGGCACTGTGCTACTGCCCCTACGCACAAACCGGAAATACATACTCTTAACCACTGTACTACGTATGTGACCTTGCATGTATCCTTTTCTTTTCTCCTTTTTTTTGGTATCCCTTTCTCTACTTTTCACACTAACACGCTGAGGAAGGTACCTGCATCCTCAATGACAGAAGATGAAACGAAGGTCACAAAGAAAGCGGCTTGGTAGAAAACGAAGTTAGGCATCCCAATGTCTCCTACCACACACACCCTCTGTCTGTTCTTCTCAGGAGGATGGGGAACGTGGGTGGCCCCACTTGCTCTTATCTTCTGACCGGGATCCGAAGGAGCGTGAACACTCTTGGGGTGGAACTAGGGTCTGGGTACATCGGGGGTGGTTACTGAAGGGGTGACATGTGCTCTGTAACTTGAAGGAGGAAGGAGAGTATCAGGCTATGAAGTCCAGGGAGTGTGTGTATGTGTGTGTGTGGGGGGGAGGGGCGGGGTGGGGAGGGAGGAACACCAGCAAGGGCAGGATAAATGTCACTTAGGAAGCTGAAAAGTGGTGTGGCACAAAACCTGAGGGGTGCACACACCCAAATGACAACAACTAACCAGAAAGGCTGGCAATTCAGGCTGAGCCCTGGTGGCATAAGTGGTTGAGTGCGGGACTGCAGCCCGCGGGCTTGGTGGTTCAAATTCAGCGGCGGCTCTTGGGAGTGACACTGGGTAGCGCCCACGACCACCAGAGGCAGTGATGCACCACCGCCCCCCCCCCCCAAAAAAAAAAAAACACAACAAAAAAAGAAAGGCTGGCAGTTCAAACCCACTCATCAGTGCTTTGGAAGAGGGAGGATCCCTTAAATACCCAGTGAAGCACAGTCTACATTGAACATTCAGGGTCACCAGGAGTTGGGGTCAATGTGAGGACAAGGATCAGCGCAGCATACAGGCAGAAACAAAAATCACACGAAATTGGACTTCCCATTCCACATGATCAACTTTTAGGTTTTATCCCAGTAGAAATGACCAGGACTCCAAGTGGCAGAGAGGGCTACAAGTTGCACTGCAAACCACCAGGTGGCAGTTCAAAACCACCAGCTGCTCGAGGGGAGAGAGATGAGGCCGTCTATTCCCATAAAGTGTTATAGTCTCAGAAGCCCACTGGGTTAGTTCTACCCTGTCCTCTGAGTGGGAATTGACTTGGTGGCAGTGATTTTTGAGTTAATAGAGACTACTATTGATTGAAAGAGATAAACTGGGAGGGCTGAGCCCCGGTGGCGTAGTGGTTGTGCGCGGGACTGCGGCCCACTGGGATGGAGGTTCGATTCCAGCTCCACGGAGCAAAGGCTGGGCCTCCTACTCCCACCACCTGAGGACGGTGATGCCCCCCCTTCCTCCCCCCCCCCCAAAAAAAAAAGGGAAGAAAAAGACAAACTGGGGAGAAAGAAACAAACAAAAAAAGAGTTTCAGGCTTTATGTTCGTGAAAAGACAACAGCAAATTATTCTTGGAAAAATCAGTCTACCCAGCACTGGTTTACTTTATTTTCTCCTGCAAGCTTCTGAGCAACTTTACTGATTCTAAAAACTTCCTCCTAAGATCTGTTTTGCCCTTTTGTGGACATTCCCTGGCTCAGTTTCTCTGCTGGGCAGAGGATGAAACACGAGAGACTGGAGGTCTGTTTAACTGATGGGTTACAGCACAGTCTGATGCAATCATGACTAAAGTCTCTATGTCCCCCTCTCAAACAGCTGTCTCTAAGCCCGGGGAACACTGGCTGTCGGCATCACTGAGGAGCGTGGGACCTTTTATATTTAGCAGCTTATCAGGTTTTAGGTTGCAGAATCTCTCTACACATAAGGGTTAAAAATGTTCTCTGTGTAGGGGGGAATATGATCCCAACTGTGCATTTGAGGATGATTTGGGTTTACAGAACTATCCATTTTTCCTCTTGCTCTTTGTCGGAGAAAGTTCTTGCTTTCACTTCTGAGAATGGAAGGGGGAGGAAATAAAAAGAAAATTCACCCGAGTGCAGCAGCAAGTTGGCGTCACTTCATTTTAAGAAGTTGAAATGCGTGCAGATTTTAGGTTGGAAAACATTTCTTGGGGAAAAATTGCAGGCAACCCTCATACTTTTTTTCTAGCTTCTAGAGTAGCGGCTGTGAAACTCAAAACCAGTAAGGTTTCTGTGAGTTCTGACTCCCTGATTTGGTAAAGGTTCTGCTGAGTTAGTCCGGGCTCACATGGACTCTGGGTACAGCACAATGCACATGCCTGGTCCCACACCGTCCTCCGTCATGGCTGTGTCTGAGCCCACTGCTGCAGCAACCGAGTCAATGTGTCTCCCTGAGGGCTTCCCTCTTTTTTGCTCTTTACTTTACCCCACATGATGCCTTCTTTGGGATCTTCTTTGGCTCCAGTTGATAACGAAGCTAAAATAAGTGAGATGGAGTCTCGCCATCCTCCCTTTCAAGAGGCACTCTTGAAGGACCGTGTGATTATCCCGTGTTTTAAAATTTCATAATGATATGTGTTTATCTCATGTTTTAAAAGTTCATAATGATATGTCTTATGTCGATTTATTTTGCTTTCATCTGTTTTGTGAGCATTCCATGATCTCTTGCCATTTGGAAATGACTATTTTCTAGTCCTGGGAAATTTTCTTCCATTATTTAACAGATGATTCTTTCTTTCTGGTGTTTGCATGACTAGAAATTGGGTTTCCTTGAACAGTCCTCTAATTCTCATGCTTTCTTTTGATCTATTTTCTGGTAAATAGGTCCCAGAAACCTTATCTAAAACCTCTGGGACCACACATTCATCAGATTTTAGGTTTTTTAGTATTTCAGAAAGGCAATATGACACATAACTCATTGAATACCTTCTTTGAAACCTGAGGCAGTGATTAGAAAATATTTTTATGATTTAAATATTTAATAGGATTTCTATAAATATTCAGAGAAGAATTCAAAATGACTACAAGTAGGTACTGAAAACTTGGAAAAATCAAGCTGCTTGCAGAACAGTGAATGTGGAGACGATGAGAGAATGTAAGCTTCTATTTCTTCAATTCCATCGTCCATCCCTTGGATGAAATTTCTCATTCTGTTGTCCTGTATTTAATTTCAAGAGCCCAGTTTTTGCCTCTGAATTCTGAGCCCTTCTTTTCCTGATTTTGGGCTGCAGGCCGAAAGGTCAGCAATTTGAGTAGAGCAGTCACTCCATGGGGGAGAGACTGGACTTTCTCTCCCATAAAGAGCTACCGTCTCACTCACAGGGGCAGTTCTACAGTTCTACTCTGAACTATGGGGCCACTCTGAGTCCTCATGGACTCGACGGCAGTGAGTTTGGCTTGGGGAAAGGAAGAGAAGGTGGTTCCCCTTTCCTGTACAATTCCCACCATCCCCCCCAAATGTCCTTTGCTTTGTGTTCCTACCTTCCATGTTGTAGGTTTTCTTCAGGTATTCTGTAATTGTCTGTAACTGTTCATGCTTGTGAGTGGCGGGGGAAGGATGGCCAAAACTGATGGAAGTTCTGAATGTGTGGAATCGGGTGGCTGTTTTGAGGGTCTGGAGGACTTTGTGATGTGTTTCGGGGGGGGGGGGGGTTGGGTTAACCCTTAAACTGTATTATCTCTTAACTCTTTCCTCTTGAGTTTATCAGGTTCCCTCAGAGAGGAGTCTTCATCTAGCTGGTGTTCCCAGGTTCCCAGACGCCCAGCATCTATAGTGTGGACAGAATTATTCCTCATCCTTTTCCTGCTACTGGCTTAGGAATCTGCTCACTTGTGTCTCTCAAATTAGCTACTAATTGATCACTTGGTTCAACTTCCCGAATTACGCTGTAGTCTCTTCTGATTTTGGCAGGTTTATAGTTCTAAAAAAATTACAGCCCAAAAAATGACCCTTTACAGTTTTAAGGAGCTTTCAGGAGGAAGCAAAATCTAGATGTGTGTACTCAAAAATAATCTAGATCCAGTAACGTGTGTCTAATAAGATCTTTCAAAACTACGTGGTATACAGTTTAAGACAGTAAGTGTGCTTGTTTTCCACTGACCTGTATAAAATATTCTTGGTAAGATTGTTTTCAAAATAAGCATCTCTGTGTCTCAAATGAACGAAGGTTTCCCAGGTTGCCTGTCCTTTGTAGGAAGCCAACTACCATATCTATCCTCCATAGCAGCGGGTGAGTTTGAGTCCTTTTCTTTGGCTAACAGCTGAGGGCTTACAGCACCAGAAATGCCTGCCCTCCAAAAGACTTTAAAAATACATGCACACTATGAATTTCAGAAGGAGAACCTAATCGCTTTCTCCAAGCACAGCTTTTACATGTCATTAATTTATTTATGATATTCATTCATTCATTTTTGAAACCCTGGCTATAAAATTCACTTTGAAATATCACTGTTCCTATCGGAATAACTCTCGGTGTGAACTCTGAGCGGGTGTGGGAAGAAATGGCAACAGAGAAAAAGAGAATACTGAACAGTCTGTTAAGTGTGTGTCATCTTACAAGTTGATAGCACTTTCATTACATTGAAATAATTTTTATTACTAATAATTATAACCAAACCCCACTAACACTGAGTGGATTTTGACTTACAGCATTTCTTACATAAGGTTTCTTAGGCTGTAAATGTTTATAGGAGTAGATGGCCTCAACTTTCTCCTGTGAGGTGGCTGATAACTTTGAACTGCTGATTTTGTGGCTAGCAGAACTATGCTTACCCAACAAAGTCAATGTATTTGTTGAGCACCAAATAGGTGCTCAGCAGTGCACTAAGCACTGTGTATTTGCTCTCTCATTTAGTTCTAAAACTAACCCTCTGAAAATGGAACTAGTGCCACCAGCTATACAGGTGAGGAGACTAAGCCTTGGAGTTCCAGTTTTCTCATGGTTGCGTATTTAGTAAATGGAAAAAGGTGAGAGGCTCCACCCAATTCAACCTGGTTTCCATCATACTTTTCTAAAAATTGATGGACATCTTATCCCACTTGCTAATCTCCACCAGAGTATTTCATATATCACATGTTTAAAATAACCCAGAAATCACTACACTCATGATATGTATACTGACAATTATTTTGTCTAATGCCACACTCAAAATTGTCTTTTTCAGACATAGGCATGCCTAAGGATTTCTTTTGTGATTGAATCTTGCTATGACAAGATAAATCCCTGAAATCCAGTCCTGTTTGGGTATTAAGATGTAAGCTAAGCTTTTTTGCAATGGGTAATTAAATTTCCTTCTGAAAGTATCAAGGTTGATTTTCTCAGTGGGTCAAAGTGCTATAAAAAGAAATTAAGAAAAACAACATTGGTTTATATAATTTGATCAGGTACTGAATTACCAATATTGTACTCTGAAATAAACACCACAGCAAATCACTTATGCTGCTTTCTAACCAGGAGTAAGGAGTATATAAAAATCATTTGCACCATATAACTGGATCATCTGAAAATTATTTTAACGTCCACTTCAGAACAAGAGAAAGCTATTGGTAGGTTCCACCTGGTGTTCTTAGGTTTAAAGCTGCAGAGTAAATTTAAGTTAATGTTGACCACTACTATGGCTGTCTACAAATTTTATCATATCCTGGGGAAGTTGGGAAAAAACACTTGAGCCCCAAATCAATCCTTAATTTTCCTCTGCCTAGCCCCAAAGAATACAGCTTTCCAGTTCCTTATAATATTTTACTTCTGGCTTCTTTATTGGGAGGAGTGGGTATGTGTAGACAGGGGGGCAGTAATAAACAAAGTCATGGGAAACAAAAGCAACAAGAACGTCCCAAGGTTAACTTTATTAACCATGTGCTGAATGGTTGTCTTGGGACTCACAGCATCTACCCTATATACCCCTGCCTGCCTCCGTGACTTTCGGTAGAAACTCTTGCATTTCCACTCTAGGTTCTAGATTCCTCATAGATCTAGCTTGGAAGGCTCATGGACTTCAAAACTTCAGAGCCAGAGAGGATAAGTAGTTATCATTAAGGGTAAATTGATTAAAAAAAAATGCAGCTACTTTGTGTAGGATTAATGTCCTGCCCCTTTTATTACTTCTTTGGGGGGGGGGAGGCAGAGAAAGAGGGCCTTTCTTAGAAAAGCAGATGGTTGAATGAATGAACCCTTTGTAGTTCAAGGCCTCTATTTCTGGCCTGGAGACAGAACATGCTAATAATACCTGTGTTTCCGGCTGACCCACAGATATATGTTGTGATAGAAGGATTTTGGCCTCATTTTTTTTTCTCCATATTTCAAAGGCCTTAGAGCTCTGTTAAGGGCTATAACTTCTTGGCTATCCTGAGTGGGCCTACATAATGTAAGGCACCATTAAGTGTTATCAGATAAGGGAGTCCCCTGGGAACTCAGGCAGACTAATCTGTGAACTATCTGAACCAAAGTGCAAGAAAACTAGCCTTCACTCCAGAGAAAGGTGTGTGGCAAAGCTGAAACTGAGGCTGATGGACAATCTAGGACCCGTGTTTTCTTTGTTTCCAGATACGTGTAGAGACCCACCAACGTGAATGGGTCTAAGCTCTACAGACAGACTTGAACTAGAGAGAAAGTAAGGCAGGTCCTTTAGCTATTCCCCGGATCTCTGCTTTCAACACACCAACAACTCTTCAAATACTTCAAATGATAATTTGAACTGTCTACAGTCCCAAAATGTCAAATTCCTTGACTTTATATTCCAAGTCCTCCACAATTTAGCCTTCACCACTTCTACCGGGCATTATTAATGAAGATCCCTCTTGCTCCAACTAAACTAAGTATGCTCGGAACGTTCTATTTAACGTGTGCAGATCCTACTTAGAATGTGGCAGTTGCTGGGTGCCATTAAGTCAGCTGCGGCCCACAGCAACTATATGAAACAGAAGAAATCACTGCCTCATCTGTCGCGATGCTCACAACGGTATGTACAAGCTCACTGTGACAGCTATCTCTCGATTCATTGAGTGGAGGAGTTGCCTCTTTTTTACCGATGTCCTTATCCAGGGACTGCTTTTCTAACATTCTGGTCCTGGAATCCCTCTTGACTCAGCATCAAGGTAAGCATGGGTTTAACTCAGTATCCCACAGTTTTACAGATTTTCCACTACATTAAAAAAAAAGAAGCCCCAAATTATGTGATAAAGTATTGTCTAATTGTTAAATTAGGAAGACCTTTCATTTAAGTGACAGCATCAATAATGTGTTATGTCGTTTAGGCAAACAACTCTAATTAAGTCACACCTGGAAAGCACAACTTTACAATTATGTGGGAAAATGAACGCAGGATTAATAGAACTGCCATCTGTGTTGGTATTATTTTTTAATAGTATACAAGGAGGTAACTCCCCCCAAAAAATGGAGTTGTTTTTTTTTTTTAACAAAAACATTCTTATCAACTCCAAAGTACTCTCCATTACACATAATACATTTTTCAAATCTGTGATTTATTCTTGGAAACATTTCTTAAACTCATATGTTTGGATGGCTGACAGCACCTATGTTGCCAAATCACTGTCCTTTCACATCCTTCTTCATTTGAGGAAACAAAAAGAAGTCACACTGAGCGAAGCCAGGTGAGTCAGGTGCGTGGGTCAAGGGAGGCATACTGTTTTATGCCTAAAACTGGGGCACTGAGAGGGCTGCTAGAGCAGGTGGCATTGTCATGGTGGCAAAACCAGTACCCCATCTGCCACAAATCAGGCCTTTTTTGGTCCTACACTGTTGTGACACACTCTCGTGAGAACCTCTCAATAGAAAACTTGCAACAGTCTGACCTGGTGGAGTGAGCTCGAAAGGCACTATCCCCCTTACATTTAAAAGGAAAAATACATTAGTCTTTTGGGGCACACACCCCTCCCCCTTCAATTTCTAATTGGTATCTTACTAGGAATCAGGGACGGATGCTTCACTAGGCCTTTATGCGCCTTTGCCCTTCAAAAGCACTTATAAAACATTCATTGATGTACCTGTGGGCTGATAAAGAGAGGACAAGCTAGGGTTCCTGCCCTCAAGAAAAGTGTAATTCAATAACCTTAACACAAGTTAAAATAAACCTCATACTCAAAAATTATTCACGAAAGCTTGCCTATACTTCAAACACCATGGCCATTTATGCCTGCTGGCATTTGGAAGGTTCCCTAAGCCTATCGGCACGGAAGCCCTTTCTTCTCCGCAGGAAGGCTCAGCATCATGTAGCCTCTGCAGGCCCCAGGGGCCTGTTACCTCTTTTGCTAATGCACAGTATGGGACCAAGTGACAGCAAAACCCAACTCTCTTCTTAAGAGCAGAAGCAGCTTCTATTCCAGTGCTTCAAAAATAGAAGCTCCATATTTCACAACTTATTTCCTTTTTTTTTTTTTTTTGGTATGAGAAGCCATTGCTTTTTGTTCTCTTGATCAAGATAAGACAATCCAACAGCCACAAGACCTAGGCTGAAATGTGACTGCAGCACGCAGTAATAAATGGCACAATCAGATGACGTCACTAAGGACAGCTGATTTAAAAAGACCTAGGTGGGGTGGCTATCCACGCCAGCAGTTCGAACCCACTAGGCTAGCTGCTCTGAAGGAGAGAGATGAGGCGTTCTGCTCTCAGACTAAGAGCCTCAGAAACCCACGGGCCAGTTCAATCTTACAGAGTCACTTGAAGTCAGAATCAACACCTTGGCAGCGAGTTTGGACTCCTTAACACAAGCTCCATGATATAAACCCATCAACCACAACTGGCTTTGCGGGAGATGGGGGCGGCGGTCTGTTCCCATGAAGAGGCAGAGCCTCTGAGACCCGACAGTAAGTCACAATCAGCTCAGTGGAACTGGTTTTAGCTTTTTGTGAGATGAAGGAGGGGTTTAAGCTGGTTAAGAAATCAATTATCTTAGAGAATTACTCGGAGAAGTCGTTTACAAAGCATTTCAACTTCTTATTTCCTGACGACAACTCTAATCAGGGAGGCATGGCGAGCCTTCTTTAATAGATGATAAAATGAGCTAGGAGAGGCACAGTTTATAGTAATAAGGCCATCATCTTTGATTCTTATTCTTTGACTTAATCCAATCAGCTGTCAGGTCCTGTGTACTCTATCTCCACTCCTTCCCCTATTAGCAGCCATCACAGATGCTCAGTTCAGCCCCACGTGATCAACTCCAAGCTTTAAGGTTCTTTTCCTAACCAGTGTCCCTGTTTTTCTACTCATCTACAAAAGAGTAATGTTCTGGGAAAACAATCCTGATCATTTCCCTACTCAAAACCCTTGAATAAAGTGCGCACCTCCTGGCACGCAATCTTGTTCCCCTCTCCACTCAGTGAACCTCCCGCCTCACTCCCTGCCCGTCTTCACATCAAAGCTCCGTTGGAGAGAAAAAGATGCTTTTGCCCAGAGACATTTTAATCTTTCTCATCTCTTGTCTTTGCTTTAAGAACTACCTTTACCTCTTCCTGTAGCACCTCTGCATCTTCAAATTCTAATCACTCTTAAGACCCAGATCAAAGCCTTTCTACTAAGATTCAGCATTTTTTCCCTCAGAACACTTCTGGTATACCTGTACCTTGCTTCATTTCCCCGCCCAAGAAATAGCTATCAAATGTAACCATTAAGTGCCATGGAATGCAAAGTGGAACAGTTTACCCAGGGAGAGTCATGTGAGTAAGAACATCAAGCTTTAGAAGCATTATAAAAAGTGACTGCGGCCCACTGGGACGGAGGTTCAATTCCAGCAGTGGGGCTGGGCCTCCTACTCCCACCACCGGAGAGCAGTGATGCCCCTCCCCCCCCCCAAAAAAAAAAAAAAGTGGACAGCTTAGGATTCTACATGAGCCTAAATAAAGGATGCTCGAATATAAACTGACCTGGATATCAGCAGAAGCAACTAGTTTTACCACAAATGCATAAAAAATGTGCTGGAAAACTTAACTGATATTGAGTATGTGTAATTAAATTTTGCTTTGTCTAGGAACCCAAAGAAAGCTTCCTAAAAGAGATGACCTTTGGGCTGAGTAGGAAAAAAAAGATGCACAAGTGTCTGCAAGGAGGACCAGTCACTATGCACACAGCCTTCTGCTGGGGTGCAGATGGGGAGGTACAGAATGGGAAGTATGGGTCTACAATTCCCCAATCGTAATAAGCCTAACATACTCTGGTAAATCACTTTACAGCAATTTTAAACTGAAAACTGCTACATAAATTTAAAGTACCAGTAGTGAGCTTCTATATAATGCACCCTAGTCACCTTTTGAAGAGAACTGGCCACAAGAATGACCAGACCCCACCCTCTTTAAAAAAAAATTAAATCATCATCTTGGGGGCTCTTACAGATATTAAATCAATAACTCAATTATATCAAGCAAACTTGTACATATACTACCATCATCATTTTTAAAACCCTGTCTACGTGAGCCCTTTATTATCAGCTCCTCCTTTTTCTCTCCCTCCCTCAAACTCCCACCCTTGTGAACTCTTGATAAATTTTATATATATATATATATATATATATATATATATATATATATATATATTTCTATTTTACACTGTCTGCTGTATCCCTTCACCCATGTTTCTGTTGTTCATCCCCTGCCCCCCATCCCCGGGGAGAAGGAGGAGGAAACATTATACATCCATGCCATCAGTTTCCCCCTTCTTCCCCGTCCCCTCATGGTGCTGATATTCCCATTAGGGTTTCTGAGGAGTTTATCTGCCCTGGCTTCTGTGTCAGACCCTTTTAAAGATACATGCAAAGAGTAAATCTTTAACTTTTAAAATGGCATTTTATCTATAATGCCAAATTTGGGTTTTA
This sequence comes from Nesogale talazaci, assembly GCA_004026705.1. Classification (NCBI taxonomy): domain Eukaryota; kingdom Metazoa; phylum Chordata; class Mammalia; order Afrosoricida; family Tenrecidae; genus Nesogale; species Nesogale talazaci. The sequence continues at coordinate 5,313 of PVJH01014637.1, read as the reverse complement.
TGATTTACTGCTCAGCTTCTCTCTCTCTGTCTCTCTGTCTCTGTCTCTCTCTCTCTCTCACACACACACACACACACACACCTTCCAAAGTTAAAGGTTCAGACTTCACATGCACATTTAAATGTGCATGTAAAAAGTTTTTATGGAGAGTCTCTCACCCAGGTTCCCAGTGACTTGCTGAAGTCACAGATGCTGCACAGAGTTCCGGGGGCATGATGGGGTTACATGTTGGGCTGCTGGCTGCGAGGCTTTCTGTTTCCTTACATATTTTCTGCCTTGGAAACCCAAAGGGGCAGTTCCACTCGGTCTGACAAAGTCGCTCTGAGCTGGCACTGACTCAGCTCTGGAGTTTGGTTGGTATTATCTTTGCTGATTGGCTAAATCAAAGAATATTCTAGCTTGTGAATGTACTGATGTGGAAAAGGACTTAGAGGAAAAGTGAAAATACTGAGTCCCCAATATGGAGAGAGGAGAGTGCTGGGCAGTGGTGAGAAGGAACACAGTGCCTCACTGCAGAGGGCAATGGAGTGATTTCAGGAAAGGCCTTCTGGTGATGGGGGCATGAGGAGGCCAGTGAAAACTCCACTTGGAACAGAATAATAACCGGAAGAGTGGACAGAATCCTCAGAACCACCACCTCAGGGTACGAGAAGTGAGAAGTCAAGCAGACAGGTAAGTAGAGAGATTTCCTGGAAATGTCAAAAGCATAAGAAACCTACAAACATAGCGCTCGCTTGATGCTGCTCCCCACCCCCTCAGACGGGGCTCACTTGGAGTGATGGGGAGAAAGTCTGAAAATTCACTGCCTGGTCCGCTCAGAAGCAGCAACCTTAGGGAACTCTCTTCAGGAAGACATAGCTCTGGTTTGAGGTCATCGTCGTCGTTGTCAAACTGGGTTGAGTGGTGAAGCAGTAAGAAATCTGGGAAGGGGACGTGCTCGCCTCACATCCTGTCTGACCGCCCAGCTAGACGGAGGAGAAGACTGGAGAAGTGTCCACTGCAAGAAAGACCCCAGGCAGATGCTAGGTTTGGCAGAACTTTGCAGGGGCTCCCCCGGCAACAGGGAGATGGATTGGGAAAAGGGGACGACTTGGCAGGCCCCACCATCTGCCCATGGTGATGCTGTGGTGCACTGTTGGGGTGAGGGACTCCCAGTGACCCCAGGTGATCAAAGGAGAACTGCCCAACAGGCTTTCTAAGCTGTGACCTTCTTCGCTGATGGGGCACCAGGGCTCCTTGGTGATGACGAGCACCTATAAATCGCAGAACCACCCCATGAGGTAGGCATATCACCATTTACTTCTGAGAAGGCCATGACAGAGAAAGACTAAACAACTAATCTTTCTGAGTAGGGGCCAACTTGGACTAATGAGGGAAATAACCAAAGAACGCGCCTCCTAGGTTTACTGTAAGCAGCCGGGTGACTTTATTAGGCTAATTTACCAAAGATGGGGCAAAAATGAATGCAGAAACACAGTATGAGGAGAAAATTAAAGGTGGTTTTACCAAGTTTAAAATACCTGGGAGACATCCTGAGGGAAGATGTTAAATTGTCAATTGGATCACCGAGTCTGATATTTCAGGAAAAAAGTGTGGACTAAAAATATATGTTTGAGGCTGAGCCCCGGTGGCGTAGTGGTTGTGCGCGGGACTGCGGGCCACTGGGACGGAGGTTCAATTCCAACAGTGGGGCTGGGCCTCCTACTCCCACCACCGGAGAGCTGTGATGCCAAAATATATATATATATATATATATGTATATGTTTGAGGGTCCCCCACCTGTACGTGCTTCGTGAGTTAAGAGTCTCTTTGTTGGGCTGAGCCCTGGTGGCATAGTGGTTGTGTGCGGGACTGCGGCCCACTGGGTTGGAGGTTCAAATCCAACAGCAAGGCTGAGCCTTCTACTCCCACCACCAGAGGGCTGTGATGTCCAACAACAACAACAAAAGGAGTCTCTTTGTTGAGAGGATGTCAGGTATAAGGAAAAGGGTACCCAAGATTCAGTCCCGGGGTCCGGTCATGCTCACAAGTTGAGCAGAGAGGAGACTCACACAGAATGGCAGCGCGTAGGGGGAGATCAGGAGTGCAGAAGACTCTCTCTTAGGAGGCATGAGTGGAGGTTTATTGGGGCTGCCAAAGGGACTGGCTTCCTCCTGCCTTCTCTCCTCTCCTACTGCGCTCATAATACACTGTCTGTCTCCTGCCTAGGTTTTCAGTTCTAGGTAGGGGCTGTGAGCTTTCATTCTAAATCTCTATCTTCTAATTACAATGCTTGAAGTCAAATTGTAATTACCTAAGTGCTGAATCCATTCTAAGGGCTTTCTGGTCTGCTAACTAAGACAAAGGTTTCCACATGCCGCCCCACGGCCTCTGGGCGCACATACCGTCAGAGATCCATTCTGTGTGCTGGGGGAGTTGCTGCTCTGCTCTGCGTGGGCTTGCGTGCTTCCGTAGAGCGTCAGGTTATGCTCACTGGTCTGGCCGGCATAGTCCTGAGTGTGTGGCACTCCGTATTCTGTGGGAATTCCATTCTGTGGAGGTGGTGGGAACGGGATGGTCGTAAAAGGCTGAACCATTGCATCAGGAGTTGTTGTTGGCTCCTGGTTACCCTAGAACACAGCAAGAAAGAGAGAAAAGGTGACGTCAAAGTCCCGTGGCAGTTATTTTTTAGGTGAAAATGCAGAACTCTCTGAAAATTCTCTCTCTCACTGCTCAGGTAAACCAGATCCTATATTGCTCCTAGGACTGAGGCAATGTTGTTACACACAAACACAGAGAGATGCAGACACGCACTCCACACACAGAATTATGGTAATTTGTGTTCACAGTATCTATTACAGTTGACTAGATGTCAGCGAGTCAAAACTTTTCTTGGAGACCAAGTTCAATAATAATAATTTTTTAAAAAAGCCATGAAATTTGTCAAAGTATGCTATAAAATCACTATTAAGTCCAAACTAGTTTTGGCTATTGCTGTTTTATTTAGAGTACTGTATTCTTCCTGTGAGTCTCCAGAAGGTGCCGATAGGAATGCATTAATTTTAAACTTATGATTCATAGCAACCAGTCAAATGACATTATAAATGGGACTCTCAAAACATGGATTTGTAGGTTTTTAGAACATAGGGTTTAGGAAAAGCATATTGCTAAAAAGTTAATCTTTGAAAAAAAAAATAATCTTTGGATTTCAAGGTAGAACTTTCCTTAACTTACTTTACTAAGTTACTAAAGCAAAACAAAAAGCAGACCTTTTTGAAAATTGCATAAATAAGGGAGAGAAAAATGTCCTCCACCCCCAACCAAGAAAGAAATGAAGAAAGATTTTCTGTAATTACTGCCAGACTGTGGGGTTATCAACACAGCTTACCTTCCTGCCACCATTCCAATTTGTGTATCTGGATTTCAATGTGGTATTTGAAATGTCAATAAAGAATAAACATGAGTGATAGAAAATTATCTGCATGGATATCTAGGCTCTATAGCTCCTCTCTTTCTCTGTCTTCAAGTTCAGGTTCAAAGGAGGGTTACACAGCAGGAGTGAGAAACATTGTGAAACTTCCACCTTCCCTTCTCAATAATTAACTTCCTCACCCCCCACCTATTTCATCAAATCAAAGCCATTATTTTACTGAAGATACAAGTCAGCCAAGTCTGGAGACACTCTCCTGGGTCTAAGTGGCGGTGATGTTTACACTTAGATAAACCACCCCCGTGTTTAAGACATCAAGTCTTTGGAAGTCTGGGTTCTTGTCCCTTTTGTTCCTCCCTGAGATGAACATCGCTTCTTTCAAACAAGGACACAATATTCCCCTTTCTCATCCTCAATTAACCTTAGCATTGCAGTTTGCACAGGGATTTCAGGAATGTTCAGCAGTACTTTCTAAACACCGTGTCAGACCTTTAACAATAGCTTGATAGTCATTAAGCCAGTTAAGTACTACCTTAAAGAAACCCAGTGCTGTAGAGATACCGCCATTTGATTTCCTTCTTTTTGTTTTATAGGATCAACCATCATTTCTATCAGTTATTCTGGACAAAATCCCTTAGCTCAACAGATAAAATAAAAGGGAGACCTGCCCCAATAAAATGATTTAAAAAAAAAAAAAAAAGGGAGGGGGAAAGAGGAGCTTATACCAAGGGCTCAAGTAGAAAGTATTTGGAAATGAAGATGGCAACATGTGTACAAATATGCTTGATATAAATGCTGTATGTACTGTTATAAGAGCTGTTGAGAGCCCCCCAAAAATCATTGGAAAAAAAAAAAAAGGAAGACCTAGAGCAGTTACAGAGTCCACCTGGATAAAACGAAACCAAAGTAATATGTAAAAATGCACCGGGGATCTTGAGGCTGCGTAGGTTCCTCTGTTGTGCCCCCAGACGCTTAGAACAACTAAGCAAAAAGCCTGGCGAGAAAACAAGGCTGCTGAGTTCATCAAAACATAGCCCAGATGAACCACAGCAGGCACGTCTTTTTCTCTCCTGACCCCACCCCTTCTCTGCAAAGGGAAATTATGAACCCAGGGAACACAGAACAGGATCAGATTACAAAGCGGCTTGAAACTTCCAAAAAATGCTTGTGAGCAAATGAATCATCATCATCTGCCCTACCTGGTGGGTAGCAACGGCTACTTTCATCACCAAGGTGAGAGTCAAGCAGAACAATCCTGGGGCCTGGCTTCCTCCACCTTCTGGGAGGAGCAGGGAATGGTCACCTGGGGCTTTCTGTTTCTCAACCTTAAACGCTGGCTGCCCATAATCTTGTGCTCCTCCAGTGTAATCAAAATCCACTTGCACAACCTTGAACCACTCTCAGACTCATAAATGTGAGCTCAGCAAGGTCCCCAAATAAAATGTTATTTTACTGGGAATGAAGAAACTCTTTAAACTATGCTTCCTTCTTATCCAAGGGTCCTACGAAACTCCTGATTCCATCAGAAAGAGAGTATTTCTGCATCTGGTGATATCATCATTTTGGATTAGATCGTGATAAATTCTAATAACTGTATTTGCAGACTAGGCTATTTTGGTTTAAAGAATTGAGAAGGCTTGCTAATCCATCAAATGCATGCCTCCCCCCGCTGCCCCCCCCCCACCCCCGGTAATAAAAAAGGGGTCGTTTCATGACACCGGCACCAACTTAGGGTGCCACACAAAATCTTGGCCGTTTTGGATCAAAGGCCACTGTTAAAACAAAGCCTGCTTTTATATTAAATTCATGACTTGAGAGAACATTGTCTACTTTGCTGGATGGTCAGTGCTTACAATAATCTTTCATTTTTGGCCCAGGCACATTTTGTAAAATAAATAATCACA